>CAKOGD010000009.1:0-215000 GCA_933228885.1 Leistus spinibarbis | reverse complement strand
ACTTAATTTGATTCGGTGGTTGGGTGGGTGGTGGTGCATGGTCGTTCTCGAAACAATAAATACTTTAATAATATAGTAGTGAATTCACCCGTTGAAATGGAAAACATAGACTAGTATGCATTATTATCTCCTGAAACTTGATTCAGTAGAAAACTGCACTCTAAAGTCTCTGGTTGAGGAAACGCAGATTAGAATTATTAACACACACGAACAGAATAAATAATATAGTAATATAAAAAACACACTACTATTTTTTCATTATAATTAAATAAACATAGGATAAATAAATATAATATTCTTAGTTAGCATAAATAAGTTATAATAATGTTACTGTGCTAGTGAATGGTGTAGTTAATACAATTAAAATTTAAGTTTCTGCTTGGTACGCCACTGCATGCTGTTATATGTTGCCAGTTTGATCATTGATATATGTATAATAAAACAGATATTTTTATACCGAAATATCTTTTCTTTTAACCCTAAACTAGACTTTCATGATTAGCATAATATTGACATAATATTCAATTCGAATGGAATCGACATAGATAGATAATAACGCGAACATTTATTAGCAATTGATATTGTTGGAACGGCAACGGCAACGGCATGGCATAACCACCCAAAAGGGTATCCGAAGGACATAGCGTTTTACATTCAAAGAGAATTAAGGTAACATACATAGTTATTTTCTATTGATTTTTTTTTTTTTTTTTTTACCAGGTTAGGATATATATTAAATGAAACATTATAATGTAATTTAGGCATAAACTTGTATAAATGTCACAAATGACACTATAATAATTAATAATAATAATTGTATATATGCTACAATAAAATATCAATTTATTTACTTATGCAAAAACGCTTCAAATCTTTCAGAAATTTATTTGTGGTCCTGAAAAGGACCGATTAAATAACGTTTAGTAATCTTACAGAAAAACGACTTTAAGTAGATTTTTCTGTCTTCTTGGGTAAAAGCACAGCTTGGATATTTGGCAACACACCACCTTGGGCAATAGTTACACCGGAAAGCAGTTTATTTAATTCTTCGTCGTTACGGATGGCTAACTGAAGATGTCGTGGAATAATTCTAGTCTTCTTGTTGTCACGGGCTGCGTTACCAGCAAGCTCAAGAACTTCAGCAGCCAAATATTCCATGACCGCTGCCAAGTAAACAGGCGCTCCAGCTCCTACACGTTCAGCGTAATTACCTTTACGTAACAAACGATGAATACGTCCGACAGGAAACTGTAATCCAGCACGATTTGAACGACTCTTTGCCTTTCCCTTAACCTTACCACCTTTACCGCGACCTGACATTGTTAGAAAATTGTAAACGAACGATGATTTCAAACAAACTAATAGCTATACGGTATAACAGTCGCCGTGCCGTGGCTTATCATATAACAGATGCTTGGGTGCTGGGTTGCAACCAATAGCAGCTAAGTATTCTAGAGGGAATGTGTTGTAGCGTTGTAGTATGAATGTTTGGGCGGAGTTTATGAACCTGCTTTAACGCTTTTATATAGAAATTCACATAAATATACACACGAAACTTCAACCTATACCGAAATGACAGACAAAGTGCCGCTGGAGGCACAGCAATCTACGCACGTAGGGACCTAGATCAATCATTGATTGATCTTCCGATCACACAAAACTTAGAGTGTCTCGCTCTGATGATAAACACAGCTTCGATGGGAGCTATCAAACTGGTATCATCCTACTTACGACCATCAAAAACATTAATACCAGCAGACCTGGATTGTATACTCCTATCCGACAACACACCAACCATTTTGGCCGGCGACTTCAACGCGAAACATCCCAGCTGGAATAGTCGCGTTACAAACACCAGAGGAAGAGTGCTTTTCCAATATGCCGCAAACATGCAACTGACGGTAACCGGTCCAGATCAACCAACTTTTTTTCATCCAAGTGGTTATCGTCCGGATGTACTAGATATCGCTATATTACGAGGTATTACGATCCAAACCTATATTCAATCGATAGAAGAAATGAGTTCTGATCATAATCCAGTGATATTGGACCTCGTAGAGCAGACCGAGGATGACGTCATATCAAACAAATATAGCGTCGACTGGAAATCATTCGGAAGGAATCTTGACAGAAATCTTGGTCCTCTACCAGAGATTTCCTCAACAAAACTGTTGGAAAAAGCAGTCAAATCACTGACCGACTCTATCAAGACAGCTTTAAGTGACTCTTCAGTCACTAAACTCGCTCCAACGAATAATAGAAATGTGCTGCCAATAGAAATCGTTCAACTAATCAAAAACCGAAACAAAGCTCGGCGGACATGGCAACGCTCAAGGGACCCGGTACATCGTAGCATAGCGAATCAGTTATCAACTAAAGTTCGTGACGCTCTCCGCCAGCATAACAACAACAAATGGCGCGAACTCATCGTTAACACAAACGATGACGACAAACTATACTGGAAGCTCAGTAAAGCACTCCGAAACAAGCAAGCGCCCATTCAAGCCATACACGGACGTAATGGTCTAGTATTCACAGCCCAAGACAAAGCAGAAGCTATTGCGGAATCTCTTGAGCTCCAGTTTACTCCAAACAACGAAAACATGGATGTTGATCATGTCGGTCGCGTGCACCGCAGTGCACGCAACCGCTTAATGAGAAAACACAGCGATATAATCACTTTCGCAACTCCCCGGATCATGTCCGAGCTTCTGCGCAAGGTAAACCCAAAAAAGGCTTCGGGCCCTGATGAAATACCAAGTGCCGCTCTGCGAGTACTACCAAAACGTGCCGTCGTTGCATTAACAAACATCACAAACGCCTGCCTACGATTAAGTTATTTCCCACCAGTTTGGAAAATGGCTACAGTAATCACAATCCCTAAACCCGGAAAGAACCATAAGTTTCCGATAAATTACAGGCCAATCAGTCTACTAAGTACTCTAGGCAAAGTTGTGGAACGGTTCATCCTGAATCTTCTACTGTTGCATACAAACAAACTATCCATCTTACCGGATGTGCAATATGGATTCAGAGAACGGCATTCAACGGAGCACCAACTCACCAGAGTAACTGACTTCATTCTTCAAGGATTAAACCAAAAAATGGCAACTGGAGGCGTGTTTCTGGATATTGCGAAAGCCTTTGATAAAGTCTGGCACCAAGGACTAATCTACAAGTTATTAGAATATAAATATCCGTTATATCTCTGCCAACTTATGGACTCCTATCTTAAAAACCGGCAGTTCCGGGTTCGATATCAGGGCGCTATGTCTAGCGAATACGCTCTAACAGCTGGCGTCCCTCAAGGATCACTATTAGCGCCACTGCTATTTAATATATATGTTAGTGATATGCCAATACCAGCAAATCAAACACTTGTCGCACAATACGCAGACGATACTGCATTACTTTATCGATCACAACAACCCGAAATCATCACAAAGCGACTCCAGAGCGTTGTTGCTCAACTGGAAGACTGGTTCACCCTATGGAGAATAGCAGTCAACCCAGAAAAGAGTATTGCAGTACTATTCTCAAGACGCCGCCGACCACACGTCGGAACTATTACGCTATTAGACCAACCTATTCCTTGGCTCGAAGAAGTCAAATACTTGGGAGTAACGCTCGACAAACGTCTAAATTTCAAGGCACATATAAATAATTGTTGCACAAAAGCACAATCAACCTTCATGCACCTTATCCCAATGCTGGGTAGAAATTCCGAACTAAACCGAAAGAACAAGGTGAGAATTTACACTTCGGTAATTCGCCCACAGTTACTCTACGCCTCCTCAGCGTGGGGAACCGCTAGCAATACGCAGCTTAAAAAAACTGCAGATAAAACAAAACAAGTTCCTAAGAACCATCATGAAGTCACACTGGTGCGTCCGAAATACGACGCTCCACAGAGACGCGAAGCTACCCACCATAAAAAAGTACATAAAAAACGCAGCAGTTAAAACCTTTGATAGTATGGAAAATCACCCAAACGCTACTATACGAAAAGTTATGGATCTCGATGTACTTGCGCGGACAAAAATACGCAGACCAAAACAACTACTCCTCGATGATTGTGGGGAGTAACTTTTAATTGCCAAATGGCAGGTGACATAAGCTCACCAAAACCCAAAACATTTGAGTTAACAAGATAAACCTATTAGATGAAGGAGTAGATGCCTCTGGCACAGAAACTCCAAGCTAAACATGAATAGAGACAGAACAAATACACACGACAGTCGTTATAGTTTGCATTGTGTATTATTATATTGTCTGTGTTTGTACATTTACCTTGCGAATTTGCCGCCAAAGGCAAGTGGTAAAGCAGCCAAAAAAGCTGGAAAAGCGCAAAAAAATATCTCCAAGGATGACAAAAAAAAGAAACGGCGCAGGAAGGAGAGTTACGCAATGTACATTTACAAAGTGTTGAAACAAGTTCATCCCGATACTGGTATCTCAAGTAAAGCTATGAGTATCATGAATAGTTTTGTGAATGATATTTTTGAGCGAATTGCTGCCGAAGCTTCTCGTCTTGCTCACTACAACAAACGTTCTACAATTACGAGCCGGGAAATTCAAACTGCTGTTCGTCTGTTACTTCCTGGTGAACTGGCAAAACACGCTGTCAGTGAAGGAACCAAAGCTGTTACTAAATATACAAGTTCATAGTAATTTTACAACTTTTGTGTGTCTGTTGCCTGTGGACAAAATAAAAATCGGCTCTTTTTAGAGCCACAAATACATTCATGAGAGAAATAATAGTTTATTGCAAATAAATTATATTATATATAAATACATACATAGTGCGTTAGTTAGAGTAATGTTTTGCCTAGGGGCGCCATGGAAAAATTCTGATACATTAAGGGCGCCGGAAACCGAAAACGTTTGAGAACCACTGGCCACTGGGTCAGACTGTACATCCCACGCAAGCCCCCAACCGTGTAATAACCATTGTTACTTTTATAACCTCTCGTTATGCAGTGATTAGTAGAAAGGGGAATGAATGAAACCTGGAACTGCTATACCTATAAAATTAAGTAAATTATCAACAAACAAAAGTTTGTAGTGTAAAAAAATAAGAAAGAAATGCCCAAAAATTCAAATAACACTAATTCAAGGTCGGTCCGTAATTCGAAGGCTATGCAATGTTCATTTGATCAAAAATAAACAAATGTGTGTGTGTGTGTGTGTGTTGTTAATTTATTTTGCCATAGACCAACACTATCTTCTATAAATCAAATTATTGCTACTGACCGCCCCGAAAATCGAAAGCTTACTATTTTTAATTTGATCAAAAATAAATAAATCTGTACATTTTTAATTTATTTAACCTTAGTCCGAGACAGTGTTCTTAAAATTTGAGAGTTTTTACTATTAGCCGTACAACTAAAGTACCTAACATTGTTTATCTCCATCTCACCCAACGAGTTATACAAACGATTTTGTCTAAGTGAAATTTGTATTATTATTACAGCGAGCATTACATGACTAATGCCCGGTATTATAAACGTCAAATAACTAATATACTCTGTAGATTTTATTTACTAACCAAGTAAAATACTTTACTCCATAGATTTCCGTATTATAAACGATAAATAGATTTACTTCCCTAGTAAATCTCACAATTAAATTACTCCCATGAATTTCTAGCGATTAAAATTTATTCTGTTATTTACTTGACGGATTCATGTTGTGTTTTTTATTTAAATATTAATATTTAAAAATATTTTGCTCGTTTTTGCCAATTTCTAAACAAAAAATATATAAATTTGGCATTATGCACAACATAATATTTGATAATCTGATACATATATGAAACAATAACATTAAATATAAAAATAAAAATATTTGGCGCAATACACACAAATCATCACGAATAACAACTATTATATATTTTATATTATATATAAAATACTATTGATTATATAATATAAAAAATAATACTTAATAAAATAATAACCGCAAAGACCATCAAATAATTAATTATTCCTTAATTTATTAATAAGTAGAGTTTTTTTTTTTTTTTTTTTTTTTTCTATTATTAATTCCATTTCTTTTCTTTTAAGTAATAATATGTCTCTGCTTTATCTGCCTCTCTGTAATTTATCCCTCTTTCTCGTATTTTATCCATTATGTTCCAATAATGAACCGTTACTAAATTTGAAATATTTTTCTGCTGTCAGACCCCTATGAATGAATAGATGAACTAATTTAGTCGGTAAATCTCCCAATAGCTAATTTACTTGTACGATTCTATTATAACACGCAAAATTATATTAACTTTGTAAGTAAATTTAGTTGCATAGTAACTATTTGACGTTTATTCTGTTCTTTATAATACCGGGCATAATTTAGGTAAAATTTCAGTAAATAGGGTTTTGGAAATATCCATTATAAATAATATACCGAAGTAGTAGAAATGTGCTCCCCTCCCAAGCTTGCGTTTTAGGGCTGACCGTTACGTCTGCCCCCCTGCTCCTGCTTATATTTACTGTTTGGAAAATTCGGGTTTTATTGCTAGTATAAAAACTTAATTATCCTACCTTCAACTCAACCAACAGCACGATGTGTTATATAATATACACCTAAATAATCCATTTATTTCGAATACAAACAAAAGCGCAAATTCCTTTCTTATAAAATAAAATGGTGGCCCTGAAAAGGGCCTATTTTTATATATTGATTTTTAATACGAATGTATCATACTATTTAGCCTCCAAAACCATACAATGTACGACCTTGACGTTTCAATGCATAAACTACATCCATAGCCGTAACAGTTTTTCTTTTGGCATGTTCGGTGTAAGTGACGGCATCCCTGATAACATTTTCTAGGAAAACCTTCAAAACACCACGAGTTTCTTCGTATATTAAGCCAGATATACGTTTCACACCACCGCGTCTTGCCAATCTACGGATAGCAGGCTTAGTAATACCTTGGATATTATCACGTAATACTTTACGATGACGTTTAGCACCACCTTTACCCAAACCCTTTCCACCCTTGCCTCTTCCAGTCATATTTGTTGTAAGTTACGTAGTAAGTAAGTTCACTGTTCAACGACACGCAACTTCTGCTGTCTGACACAAAAAACCTTTTGCTGACGTATCTTTATAGAGAGTAACAAAATGCTGATGGGCGTTACTGGCTAAGCCAATAGGCAGCGGCGGGGACTGCTCACGGTATAAAGACCATAAATATACGTACCTAAACGAAAATACACCACCCCTTCCCCATCCGCGCAGGTGTTCCGCAAGGCTCCATCCTCTCTCCCATCCTCTTCACAATCTTCACCCACGACATTCCAGCTCCTCTCCGAGCATCCATTCTCTCCCAACAATACGCCGACGACACCGCATACTGGGCCATCGCTACCAACCCAAAGACAGCCGAAAACCAGCTCCAGGCAGGGATCGACCAACTTGAAGAATGGATGCGCCGATGGCGCTTGCGTCCAAATCCCACCAAAACACAACTCATTCTTTTCCGCAACAGCGCAAAATCAAGAAACCTTCCAAACATCAGCCTGCGCGTCTGGGGCGTCCCAGTCCAACCCCAACGAGAGGCGACTTACCTCGGTATCCTCTTCACGGACACCCTGAACTGGGCGAAGGACGTCTCAGTGTGCATCCAAAATCTCCGCCGCAGGATGAACTTGCTGGGCATGATTCGAGGACGTATCCGCGGATGTAGCCAGCAAGTACTGTCCTTCACCTACAAATCATTCGTCAGACCAATCATTGACTTCAGAGCAATAACCTACTCCGGACTCGCCCACCATCAGCTCCAAAGATTGGTCACCATCGAAAGGCGTTTCATCCGACGAATCCGTCGCCTACCACCGCGTTTCCCATCAGCAGAAGTTCACCAAGAGACAGACATAACACCAGTGGCCAACCGTCTCACTCTCCTTCAAGAGTCATTCACTCAAAAATGCATCACGGGGGAATCCGCCAGCTCCGCCCTCTTTCTACAGCCTCCACCTCTTCTCCATCGTCTTCCGAAGACGAAATACACCAGCCCCATTGCCTCTCTGCTTGAGATCGTCCAAAACCTGCCGCCGCAGTTTCAAGCCACCCTGGACCTATATCCAAACTCGCTGCGCAACAAAAACCCCAACCCCTAGCCCAGCGACACCAACGAGTGCAACACCATAAATTACCCCCCAATATAAACAATAACATAACAAAGCCATCCGCGGCTCTACAACAAATTATTAATGCTTTTTATACTTGTCTTACTTAATTTTTATCTTATTTTATCATGTTTTTTTTTTTTTCTTTTTTTGTAATATGCTTGTAACATCTTGTGCTGAAGAGGGCTTAGAAAGCCCTATAACGGCAACATTAATTATATAACATAGAAAAACTGTATACATATATATATATATATATAAATAAAACAATTATTGAATTCAATTGAATTGAAAATACACTCATTGTAAACTGTTCGTTGTTCATTTATAGTTGTACAGTGAATAAAGTAGTCGCTGTGTTAACTATGGCACGTACTAAGCAAACTGCGCGAAAATCCACTGGAGGCAAGGCTCCTAGAAAACAACTTGCAACTAAGGCTGCACGTAAGAGTGCCCCAGCGACTGGTGGCGTTAAGAAACCACATCGTTATCGACCTGGAACTGTAGCGCTTCGTGAAATTCGTCGTTACCAAAAAAGTACTGAACTACTCATTAGAAAATTACCCTTCCAACGACTAGTACGAGAAATTGCACAGGATTTTAAGACTGACTTACGCTTCCAAAGTTCAGCAGTGATGGCACTTCAGGAGGCTAGCGAAGCATATTTGGTAGGATTGTTTGAAGATACCAATTTGTGTGCTATCCATGCTAAGCGTGTTACAATTATGCCCAAGGACATACAATTAGCTAGACGCATCCGAGGCGAACGAGCTTAATGCTTAAGGACAATTTTTCTTCTTATAATATATAATAACAATCGGCTCTTTTCAGAGCCACAAATTTATTTATTTAAAAGAATGTACATAATTTGCAATATTTTACCGATTTATTTAATAAATGTATGTATAAGAATAATATTTGGTAGATGCATTGTAAATGGCGGTATAAATCGAGATTAAATTTAATCTCGATTTCTTTTTATTAGAAGTCGAGGATAACTATAATCTCGATAAATCAATGCTATTAACAAAAACTATTTTTCAATTGTAGTTTTTGATAGGTGCATTATAAATGGTGGTATAATTCGAGATTAATGAGATCGAGCCTAATTGAAGTTTTGAACTGCGAGATTTGATCACGATTTTGTTTTATTCGAGATCGAGAATAACTAAAATCTCGACAAATCGCTGCTATTAACATATGCTATTTTTCAGTAGCAGTATTTGGCAGGTGCATTGTAGTTGGTGGTATAAATCGGGATCTAGCCAAACCAAAGTGACGTTAACTTTTATAAGAATTATCTTTTCTCGAACAGATTATGGTCAAAAAAGATGCAAGAATGTTCAAAACGTGGATATAAACGTGTAGGTAAAAACTAAGGACAGCAGAAAAATGGGGATCTGTTTACGTTGTTAATTAAATCTTTTATAATATATGATTAGTAAAAAATATAGGTATCCAATATTATTGTAAATAACGTGTTTACCTAGATGTAACCTACTGTAAATGCATCAATTTCTTTCATTATAAAAATATGGTGGCCCTTAAAAGGGCCGTTTCTGAATTGAATACCTTTAATACCCTTCGATATATTTACTTCTTCTTTGGTTTTGTCGACTTCGGTTTGGGTGATTTAGGCTTTTTTGTTGGAGCTTTTGCGGTTTTCTTTGCCTTGGACGGCGAAGACTTTTGCTTAATGGCCGTTGTAGGTTTCTTCTTTTCTGCGGCAACTTGTGGTTTCCGTAACTTTGTCGTCGATACTCTCTTTGTTTCTGTGGTGGTCTTAGTGGGAGCTTTAGCTTTTGTAGCAGATGGTTTAGGGGTAACCTTTTTAGGTTTGTTTGTTGTGTTCTTTGTTTTCTTTGTTACCGCAGTTGAAGCTAATTTGAATGATCCAGATGCACCCTTACCTTTGGTTTGCACAAGTGCCCCAGATGCAACACTAGCTTTCAAGTATTTCTTGATGAACGGTGCAAACTTTTCGCCTTCAACTTTGTATGTTACTGAGATATACTTCTTAATTGCTTGAAGCGATGAACCACCGCGTTCCTTCAGATGTTGAATAGCGTTATTAACCATGACAGCAGTAGTTGGATGAGAGGTTTTAGGACGATCAATTTTTTTATCCTTTTTGGTCGCCATTTTCTTTGAAGTACTCTGTTGCGTTTCCGCATTTGAAGTTACAGCTACAGCGATATCAGCCATTTTAACTTTTCAATAATAGCAGATACTAACTTGAATTGTTGGTTGGAATTTTAGAGATCAATTATTGTGTGTCGCTCGTACCACCGAACGGCAGAGAAAACGGTTACCGCCAACGTGTACCTCTGTCTTGATTTGGATAGCAAGAAACGTTCGTTCAATTTTTCTTCTTTATTCAATTACTAATTAGTATCTGAAACAAAATTTAAATTGGACAAATAACCAATATGTTAATAAACAGTTGTTCACCTATTTAATTTCCAATTAACTGTTGAATTCAAGTATTGCTTGATATTTTGTACATAACTACATGGGTGTCCATGATGAAAGTGTTATGATAACATATTAACGAAGGTAATGCCTGTACCATTATTAAAATTAAAATTTCAGCATTAATATATCAATAAAGTGTTAATGTTTATTAACTTTATGATAAAAATTCAACTGTAGTTCAGTATTTGCTATTTAAAAATCAACATATAAAATCATGATATAGCTATGGGTTCAACATCATGTTCATTTCATATTAGCATCAGCTATATTATCCGTAATCGTCGTATATTTATATAAAACTTCATAAATCTAAAAGCATCATTTTGAAAACGGTGCATAATTTATAACACTTACACCTATCCCAACATTTCATGCAACAAAGTATCTTTATACTGAATATAAAGGAAAAATAGCCGTCACCATATACATATTACATAATTAATTAAATGCAACGCCACTAAAACAAAATACATTGTTCTATTTTTTCACAAAAGTTTACACAGCACAAGACATACCCCATACTCACAGTCGTATGCCTAAATATTTTTAATCAAATCAAATATCATATTATTTGCAATGATTATTGAAAAGTACTAGATTCCGATCATAATATCATTATTGCTTGGATGTAGAAGTTCAGTTAGGAAAATTTTGTTATTAAAATAGTTTTGTTAGAAAGTATGACGACTTCAGTATTAGCAAGTTTTGCCAAGCATATTATCGAAATAAAAAATTATCAAAATTGAATGAGAATGAAAAGATTTTTATATAGTAATTTATATGTATTTTAACTACAAGTGTATTTTATAAATGTGTATATTTAATACACGTGTATTTAATTCACGCGTAATTAAGAGCTTTTTACACGAGTATACGTGACACGTGAGCACGTGTATATGAATACACGTTCAAAATGCTAAGCTCTAGTAATTACACCCGCTATTATATGTATTTATTTACTTAAATTTAAAAATGTATGAGATTATTTTATATCTTTGGCATTTGCGACAACATCGTAATGATGTTGCAACTCCGCAATGTATGGCCTTGAGCATGATAACGGCAGTCGAGCCGAAAAAAGTCATTGTGAGGGCGTTGTAACATATAATGACATTTTCTTTGTAACGTGCAGGGGTGCAGGTGGGTGTCAACTGCAATGACCCCCACCCCCACCACAATGGACTACAAAAGTGATGACGTCATAAAATTCAATTGTGGCCGCCCCGTGATATTTATTTCTTATGGGATTTAACATAGAGGTGAAGTTTGCATGTGTGTCACAATCTTAATATAAAGCTGGTGGGCATGACTTATTTTTTTTTTTAGTAATTTTTATAGATTCATGTATTTAAACTAGGGCGACCATAAATAATTAGTTTGCAATTAAATATTGCCATTATTATATATTATGGGAAAATATGTTGGTGTTGCCGAATAGTCCTTGTTTATTTCCATTAGATGGCACGCGCGGATCCCTAAACTGGTCTTCTGATTGGCTGCTTGTAACTAACAGTTCATTTATTTGACAATATGTATTTATAAATATACGGTTTCTAGCCATATCTATAAACATTACTAACAGGCTATGTCGACTCTATTGGCTCAAGTGGTTTTATTTTTTCTCTTTCTAATTTTTGAAGTTCATACCCCGTACACATAGCGGTGTGCTGCCACAGTGGTGGCGCCAGCGAGCGAGCCGGAGGAGGTCCGGCCGCCCTCAAAATGATCTGTGGCCCTCGGTTGCCCCCCCCCGTATTTATATTTATAATTAAACGTAAATACGAGTATTACATATAACTATAGATGTGTGCCCCCTTACATGTTTTCCTGGTCCTTGCTGGCCCCTCCAAATTTATAAATATCGTACCGCCACTGGCATGATCATAAACGTCAATCACATTTTTCATGTGTTTATAGCTGCTTACAGCAACAAGAATTTAACTTTTATTTAGGTGTTAGGTTTCGATGTGTTTGTGATTTTATTCAAATAATTGTTTTGCTTAAGTTTGTTGTTTCACAATTTTACGTTGGTCAGTTTTGGCTCTAAAGTGTTCATAGACAACATTCCGAAAATAGTGACATTCGATTCCGGGAGAGTCAATACGTGTATTTCCGTGTATATTTATATGTATAAACAAAATTGTTTCTTTGATGTACATAAATGTTATATATAAAATGTCGGTAAAGTTATCCACAGTATTCTACAGCATACAATTTTTGTTGCCAACATAAAAAACTAAAAATCCCTTAGATTTTTATTTCGCTTAATACGTGGTATTCAGATCTCAATTGTGTTTCATTTTGTGTAGAATATCAATAATTAGCTATATATAATCAAAAACTGTAGAAATATGTTCAGGAATTATGAATTATCATTAAAAACCCCCGGCTCATAGGAACAAACAGCACGTCGTCCGACGTTTCCCTGATTTACAAAAAATCTAAATGTCTAAGATCTACACACTGACACCTTTCAGAAAATGTATAAAACATATGAATTTACTTAGTGCATGCATTAAAAAAATAACATTTTAAAATGGAATTGGCTACTTGCTACATCTTCTTAATTTGTATGAAAATCTACACAGTCCTTATGCAAATGTGATACATCATCTTAATCAGTGCACTTTTTGCTATCATTTAAGATATAATACATAGAAATCGAACGAGTGTACTCAACGTACATTGAATAGAATCAAAATGGTGCACCTGCGACTATAGACATTTCCCCAATTTACAAAAAATCTAAATGTCTAAGAAATAAGGGAGAACTGTTTTTGTAATCTACACACTGACACCTTTCAGAAAATGTATAAAACATATAAATTCACGCAGTGCACGTATTAAACAAGATTTGGTAAGCGTAAAACGCACCAACGCGTAGAGCTCGCCCAGGTAAAGCCTGTTCTACATTATACAAGTTTCATACTAGAAACTAGAGCCCGTGCCACATAGAAATGTGCATGCGCGAAAGACACATTTGAGTATTGCTCCTCCCTCTTTCCTAAAGGGCCAATAATATGCAATGCGCTCGGCCAAATTGAGCTCAGTGACGTGCGATTGATTTTACCCAAATAGTATTGAAAATTACTGTGTGTTATTAGCTCGTTAGTTAATTTTTTTTTTATATACATATATATAATAAAGTTTATTGTTTCAATTTATAATTGAGGTGCAACTATTTAATGTTTTTAAATAGAAGTAAAATTTAATGTAGGCATAAACGAGAAATATTTTGTAAACTTCACGCCGCTGGTGCCAGATAACGTTATCTCACCAACGTGGCAATAACATGTTACAGCGAAACGCATGAAGCTTCAACGCTGAATGCACTCGTATGTCATATATTATACAACTGGAGGACTGTAGGCGGGACCTCGTAATCTATTGCGATGTGCGGCACACTGACTATTGAATATATTGTGTAGGAGAACATAGTGCAACAGAACTACGCTCTAAAAATAGTGGTTCATAGTAGCTGCGCAAGAAATGATTGACGTGCACATTTCTATTTGGCACGGGCTCTAGTACAAGTTTTAATACTAGAATCTAGTATGAAACTTGGGTAATGTAAATTAGGCAAAATCACATCAAATTTTGTGTACTAGATACTTTTTATAAACTAGGTCTGGTCCTATTTTCCATCCAAGTTCGATACTATTTTGGTAGATACCAACTTGAAACAAATTACAGGCTTTGACGTTTAATAAAATTTATATTTGTTGTCAGAAGAAATAATCAAAACGTTAATTAATTTATATGAAATTCAACCACTGTTGTATAAGGTATAATCTTATAATAAAAATAAGAGTTATATATTTATGATATTTTGTATTTTCACAACAAAATTAATTATCTGCACTTAACCTCCAAATGTCAAATTTATAAAAATTTGTTGGCACTGGCAACTGATTTAGACAAAGAACACGAATATCTCTATTTACATCACACTGTACTTTACTATTAAGTATCCAAATTTCATACTAGATTCTAGTATTAAAACTTGTACTAGTTTCTAGTATGAAACTTGTATAATGTAGAACGGGCTTAAGATATGCATTGCGAGCGGTGGCATTTAATTATTATGGCCTTTTGGTTAACAATTTGAAAAGATGTTATAGATAAAAAAAGTCTTACATTTTTTTGTAGATTATATTGATACAAAAATATGTAAAGCAATCGGTCGTGTGTCTGTAGCATTCTCGGATTAAAAAATATCTTAAGACAACAAGGGTTTGTCTCGTCGCCCTGAATCCAAAAATATATATAACTGGATGTTAGTCGTCGCTCGTAAGACCAAATTTGTAACTCCTCTGAAGGTACCAAAGCGATTCACACCAAATTTGCTACACATATTATTTACTATCCCATTTGTATTCACTCGCAGTTTAAATCCAATCGCTCGTATACTTTCCGAGTTATAGGCCCCCCTTAATACTGCCCTTATAAAAATAATTTAAACACCCAAAAATTCTACTAATAATTCTAAGATATTTTATTCCTACATGAATTTTTCATATTGTTAACTCAAAGGCCATAAAAAATTATTAAATATAATAATTTTGAATTTTGTTAACCAAAAGGCTCGCATCGTATATATTACACTTAAAAGGCGAACTGAACGCATTGATGCGTTATACGCGTACCAAATCTTATTTATATAAAAATAAATTGAATTAAAAAATGAGATGGTATGCTTAAAATTTATATAATTATTTTTTTAAGTCGAATTTTGCAAAACACTTTTAAGAATATATTCTAGACATATTAAGACAAAAAAAAAATCGATTCTTTTTCTTTTCACAATGTGAATACCCCCTTAATAAACCGAATATATTTTATGCAAAGTTAAACTCATTTAAGATTTAAGAAACGTGGCAAACTTGTTAAAATATCGACATAACTTTGACAGTATAGTTATCTTTTGTCGAGTTTTTGTTATACATAAAAAACAAATTGCATATTTTAAAATTAATAATTATTATATTCAAATATGTCTTTATGGACCTTGGGTTCACAATATGAAAAAATATCTTTATCTTTACGTCGGACGTTCTTATGTGAACATGTAACTGATGGTTACTGTTCACGAGTTCGCCTTTTTGAATGTGATGTGGATTAAGGAAATAAAATGCACAAATAAAATATAATTTAATTAACAAAACATTTATTAAATTCAGATAAAATATACATTAATAATCACAAAGTTATATTTAATAAAAGTTAAACAATACAAATAAAAAGTTTAGGTAAATTGAACAAATTATAAAAATACTTTGAAGCCACAATGATTTAAAACAAACAGAATTATTCCATGTACAAAATATTTACTTAAAAATTATTCAAACTCTCAGAACGCTATTCGCAAAAATATTCAATATAAAAATTATTTAAAGCAAATAAAACTAAAACATTTACTGATATGATAAACTACAACAAAAAATTATGTAATTCTAGTTTTAGTTAATTTACCTGAGTTTTTTTTACTATATTTCTGCGTATAATTATATGATTTATAATTGTAACTTTACATGGACTTGTAAATTTATATCCATTATTTACATAGTGTTGCTGTCTTTTAAAAATCGTATTTAACAAAATGTTTATTATAATATGAATTGAATATTCAAAATCAATATTTGGAATGTAGTTTTTGGAAAGAAAAAGAAGTGATTTTTATGAAACCTGTTAGTTGCATCAATCAGTATTTGAATAATAGTGATTGATGCTTAAGCCCTGCCACCTCGACAAGGTCGGTTCCACGTCGGCAGGGACCCGCCTCCCCCCTGAAATTCGTCACTTTAGTAAGAGTTGCAATCGCGAGTACTCGCCGCAGACTTGGACTTAACTATCGCGCGAGCCCCACCGAACAGACAGAGCCCCTGCTTCTTCTGATCTAGTCGACACGCCTCAACGACGCTAACCCATTTAAGGATACGCACGGCGATCAAACTTAAAGTTCGTTTTACCAAGGACTTACTTGGGACTTGGATCAGTACAGGTAGCGCTGCCGGGCCGCCAACTGGTGAACGAGTACCTTTGATTGCAACGTTACTACACTGCGAATTATATATTATTCGTCGCTCGTTGGGTGCCCACTATTACATTTAATTCCATTTATTCAACACTTAAGTAAGAGTTTGTTTCTTCCAACCGCGGAATAGCCAAATTCTGTGGTCTTTTTGCGCGCGACGATATGATTTTATACTCCAGCAGGAGATCACACGGGGCCACTGAATATTTTGAGTACCTTTGGTTTGCAAACAGTTACATAAGTGTGAATACCCCTTAAAGTTCAAACATTTGGTGCACCATACACAGCTGTAAAATAATTATACAAATTAATACAAATAAAATAAAATAAAATAAAATAAAATACTCGTAGGGCCCTACTGTAGACCTGAAAACATAATTTAATAATTAGAAGTTGGGGAAATAAGTGGCCTTAAAACCGCAATCATTCCCATTTATATCACACACAGCATACCACACACAGCATACCACACACAGCATACCATACAAAGCATACCATACACAGCATACCACACACAGCATACCACACATAGCATACAAAACAGAACGGACACATTATATTATATAGGAATACAATAGGTTAACAATTAGCGCTTTTAAATCGTCGATTTTACCTCGATATCGATATCGTAAATAATACCTCGACTGGAACTGGAACTGGAACTGGAACTGGAACTGGAACACGTCCGATTGCTTCCCTCGATGTTTTAATACTGTTTATAAATGTTCATTATAACTATAGGACTGGTTCAATTTATAAAAATCAAGTTTGTCGTCATAAACACACACACACACACATTCAATAATTATGTGATTCTGACATTCTGTTAATGAAACTAGTCATTATAATGTTTCTACATTATAGTTACGTATTCACGATTTTAAATATTTATGGCGATTTGAGACATTGACAAGTACAGAAGAGCTGTGGTATTCGGTACGTACAATGCACCAATGCGTCCAGCTCGCCCTTAGGTAAGATACGCAATGCGAGCAGTGTCTCCCTTCTACTTCACGCTTGGCATTAAAATTAAAAATATCTTAAAATTTTTAGTAGAATTTTTAAGTGTATTTGTTATTTTTATAAGGGCAGTATTAAGGGGGGCTCTAAATTTTGGGGCTCTATAACTCGAGAAATATACGGGCGATTGGATTTATACTGCGAACGGATTCAAATGGGATGCCAAATAATATGTGTACCAAATTTGGTCTTACGAGCGACCGAGCGACGACTAACATCCAAGTATATAAGTTATATACATTTTTGGATTCAGGGCGACGAGACGAACACTTTTTCTCCGAGCCAATATTTGCTTTATAGCGTAATTCTATATGTTTTATATGTGTAATGTATGTTCTTTACGAATAAAGGTCACATTTACGAAGGGAACGCTTAGTTTTTCTTTAAATTAAGAAGATATAGCAAATAGCCAATTCCATTTAGAAAATGTTATTCTTTTAATTCGTGCACTAAGTGAATTTATATGTTTTATACATTTTCTGAAAGGTGTCAGTGTGTAAATTACAAAAACAGTTCTCCCTTATTTCTTAGACATTTAGATTTTTTGTAAATTGGGGAAATGTCTATAGTTGCAGGTGCACCATTTTGATTCTATTCAATGTACGTTGAGTACACTCGTTCGATTTCTATGTATTATATCTTAAATGATAGCAAAAAGTGCACTGATTAAGATGATGTATCACATTTGCATAAGGACTGTGTAGATTTTCATACAAATTAAGAAGATGTAGCAAGTAGCCAATTCCATTTTAAAATGTTATTTTTTTAATGCATGCACTAAGTAAATTCATATGTTTTATACATTTTCTGAAAGGTGTCAGTGTGTAGATCTTAGACATTTAGATTTTTTGTAAATCAGGGAAACGTCGGACGACGTGCTGTTTGTTCCTATGAGCCGGGGGTTTTTAATGATAATTCATAATTCCTGAACATATTTCTACAGTTTTTGATTATATATAGCTAATTATTGATATTCTACACAAAATGAAACACAATTGACATCTGAATACCACGTATTAAGCGAAATAAAAATCTAGGCGATTTTTAGTTTTTATGTTGGCAACTAAATTTGTATGCTGTAGAAAACTGTGGATAACTTTACCGTCATTATATAAATATATATTTATCATGTACGTAAATGTTTTACCAATAAATCGACATAATAATTTAATATATTTACTAATAAATAAGTATCATACGTATTTGAGTTTTTTTTTTTAATACTTATTATTTTACTCGATTTTTGGTGAAAGATTACAATATTCTGATGTTAATAGACAATCGAACATAACGTTTTCATTTGAACAATGACGTTATTTTCGCTTCTCTATTCATGATTCAGCATGTTTTGATCTTCACTGAAAATCAATCCAATTTTGTATTTTCTGCAACCAGTAATGCATATGAATTTCATATTTCCCGCCGCCCATTTAGTTCATACCCCATACACATCGGAAACACTTCTACAGCGCCTCTTTAAGGAGTCGACAGTCTAGTAGTGTATTATCTATGATTACTAAACATATATTTTAATATAATACAATACGTAAAGACCCAAAAGGTGTCTCAAGGTATATTAATGAAATCAGAGATATTTTGTCAAAATTATGTCAATAATTATAATGTTTTATAGAATTTCTCTGATTTCAATAATATAACTTAAATAATAAGCTATTGGGTCTGTACATATTATATTATAATAAAATATAGGTTGAATAATGTGTATAGATATAGCTATTGACTTTGGTCATTTGGATTACGTGGAGTTTATTATTTTGGTGCAGACTCTGCTGCTACGCTATATAGTTACGCAAGACCATTTTTGGTCTTGCATATTTGCGTACGTCGTTTTCAACTTTAAACTTTCCGGATTTCTCGGTGTGTTATTTATAATTAATGTTTTGTAGAAGCGGTGACATTGGTTAATACTGGCGGATGAGCATAGAGATTCATATACATGTGGTTACACTAAATACAAAAATGTTTTAACAAGTAAAAATATAATGTGGTATATAACTGTAACGGGTAACGCGTAACGGATAACGGGTAACAGATAACGGGTAACAGATAACGGGTAACGAGTAACGGATAACGGGTATCGGATAACGCGTAACGGATAACGGGTAACAGATAACGGGTAACGAGTAACGGATAACGGATAACGGGTAACAGATAACGGGTAACGAGTAACGGGTAACGCGTAACGGGTAACGGGTAACGAGTAACGAGTAACGAGTAACGAGTAACGAGTAACGAGTAACGAGTAACGGGTAACGAGTAACGGGTAACGGGGAATCAGGTTTCGATTCCGGAGAGGGAGCCTGAGAAACGGCTACCCCACCACATCCAAGGAAGGCGACCGGCGTTCAACCGCAAATTACCCTCTCCCAGCACGGTGAGGTAGTGACAAAAATTAACGATACGGGACTCATCCGAGGCTCCGTAATAGGATATCGAAATGAGTAAACTTTTAATCTTTTAACAAGAACCATTTGGATTTGGAGGAAAGCTGAAACTTAATTTGATTCGGTGGTTGGGTGGGTGGTGGTGCATGGTCGTTCTCGAAACAATAAATACTTTAATAATATAGTAGTGAATTCACCCGTTGAAATGGAAAACATAGACTAGTATGCATTATTATCTCCTGAAACTTGATTCAGTAGAAAACTGCACTCTAAAGTCTCTGGTTGAGGAAACGCAGATTAGAATTATTAACACACACGAACAGAATAAATAATATAGTAATATAAAAAACACACTACTATTGTTTCATTATAATTAAATAAACATAGGATAAATAAATATAATATTCTTAGTTAGCATAAATAAGTTATAATAATGTTACTGTGCTGGTGATTGGTGTAGTTAATACAATTAAAATTTAAGTTTCTGCTTGGTACGCCACTGCATGCTATTATATGTTGCCAGTTTGATCATTGATATATGTATAATAAAACAGATATTTTTATACCGAAATATCTTTTCTTTTAACCCTAAACTAGACTTTCATGATTAGCATAATATTGACATAATATTCAATTCGAATGGAATCGACATAGATTGATAATAACGCGAACATTTATTAGCAATTGATATTGTTGGAACGGCAACGGCAACGGCATGGCATAACCACCCAAAAGGGTATCCGAAGGACATAGCGTTTTATATTCAAAGAGAATTAAGGTAACATACATAGTTATTTTCTATTGATTTTTTTTTTTTTTTTTTACCAGGTTAGGATATATATTAAATGAAACATTATAATGTAATTTAGGCATAAACTTGTATAAATGTCACAAATGACACTATAATAATTAATAATAATAATTGTATATATGCTACAATAAAATATCAATTTATTTACTTATGCAAAAACGCTTCAAATCTTTCAGAAATTTATTTGTGGTCCTGAAAAGGACCGATTAAATAACGTTTAGTGATCTTACAGAAAAACGACTTTAAGTAGATTTTTCTGTCTTCTTGGGTAAAAGCACAGCTTGGATATTTGGCAACACACCACCTTGGGCAATAGTTACACCGGAAAGCAGTTTATTTAATTCTTCGTCGTTACGGATGGCTAACTGAAGATGTCGTGGAATAATTCTAGTCTTCTTGTTGTCACGGGCTGCGTTACCAGCAAGCTCAAGAACTTCAGCAGCCAAATATTCCATGACCGCTGCCAAGTAAACAGGCGCTCCAGCTCCTACACGTTCAGCGTAATTACCTTTACGTAACAAACGATGAATACGTCCGACAGGAAACTGTAATCCAGCACGATTTGAACGACTCTTTGCCTTTCCCTTAACCTTACCACCTTTACCGCGACCTGACATTGTTAGAAAATTGTAAACGAACGATGATTTCAAACAAACTAATAGCTATACGGTATAACAGTCGCCGTGCCGTGGCTTATCATATAACAGATGCTTGGGTGCTGGGTTGCAACCAATAGCAGCTAAGTATTCTAGAGGGAATGTGTTGTAGCGTTGTAGTATGAATGTTTGGGCGGAGTTTATGAACCTGCTTTAACGCTTTTATATAGAAATTCACATAAATATACACACGAAACTTCAACCTATACCGAAATGACAGACAAAGTGCCGCTGGAGGCACAGCAATCTACGCACGTAGGGACCTAGATCAATCATTGATTGATCTTCCGATCACACAAAACTTAGAGTGTCTCGCTCTGATGATAAACACAGCTTCGATGGGAGCTATCAAACTGGTATCATCCTACTTACGACCATCAAAAACATTAATACCAGCAGACCTGGATTGTATACTCCTATCCGACAACACACCAACCATTTTGGCCGGCGACTTCAACGCGAAACATCCCAGCTGGAATAGTCGCGTTACAAACACCAGAGGAAGAGTGCTTTTCCAATATGCCGCAAACATGCAACTGACGGTAACCGGTCCAGATCAACCAACTTTTTTTCATCCAAGTGGTTATCGTCCGGATGTACTAGATATCGCTATATTACGAGGTATTACGATCCAAACCTATATTCAATCGATAGAAGAAATGAGTTCTGATCATAATCCAGTGATATTGGACCTCGTAGAGCAGACCGAGGATGACGTCATATCAAACAAATATAGCGTCGACTGGAAATCATTCGGAAGGAATCTTGACAGAAATCTTGGTCCTCTACCAGAGATTTCCTCAACAAAACTGTTGGAAAAAGCAGTCAAATCACTGACCGACTCTATCAAGACAGCTTTAAGTGACTCTTCAGTCACTAAACTCGCTCCAACGAATAATAGAAATGTGCTGCCAATAGAAATCGTTCAACTAATCAAAAACCGAAACAAAGCTCGGCGGACATGGCAACGCTCAAGGGACCCGGTACATCGTAGCATAGCGAATCAGTTATCAACTAAAGTTCGTGACGCTCTCCGCCAGCATAACAACAACAAATGGCGCGAACTCATCGTTAACACAAACGATGACGACAAACTATACTGGAAGCTCAGTAAAGCACTCCGAAACAAGCAAGCGCCCATTCAAGCCATACACGGACGTAATGGTCTAGTATTCACAGCCCAAGACAAAGCAGAAGCTATTGCGGAATCTCTTGAGCTCCAGTTTACTCCAAACAACGAAAACATGGATGTTGATCATGTCGGTCGCGTGCACCGCAGTGCACGCAACCGCTTAATGAGAAAACACAGCGATATAATCACTTTCGCAACTCCCCGGATCATGTCCGAGCTTCTGCGCAAGGTAAACCCAAAAAAGGCTTCGGGCCCTGATGAAATACCAAGTGCCGCTCTGCGAGTACTACCAAAACGTGCCGTCGTTGCATTAACAAACATCACAAACGCCTGCCTACGATTAAGTTATTTCCCACCAGTTTGGAAAATGGCTACAGTAATCACAATCCCTAAACCCGGAAAGAACCATAAGTTTCCGATAAATTACAGGCCAATCAGTCTACTAAGTACTCTAGGCAAAGTTGTGGAACGGTTCATCCTGAATCTTCTACTGTTGCATACAAACAAACTATCCATCTTACCGGATGTGCAATATGGATTCAGAGAACGGCATTCAACGGAGCACCAACTCACCAGAGTAACTGACTTCATTCTTCAAGGATTAAACCAAAAAATGGCAACTGGAGGCGTGTTTCTGGATATTGCGAAAGCCTTTGATAAAGTCTGGCACCAAGGACTAATCTACAAGTTATTAGAATATAAATATCCGTTATATCTCTGCCAACTTATGGACTCCTATCTTAAAAACCGGCAGTTCCGGGTTCGATATCAGGGCGCTATGTCTAGCGAATACGCTCTAACAGCTGGCGTCCCTCAAGGATCACTATTAGCGCCACTGCTATTTAATATATATGTTAGTGATATGCCAATACCAGCAAATCAAACACTTGTCGCACAATACGCAGACGATACTGCATTACTTTATCGATCACAACAACCCGAAATCATCACAAAGCGACTCCAGAGCGTTGTTGCTCAACTGGAAGACTGGTTCACCCTATGGAGAATAGCAGTCAACCCAGAAAAGAGTATTGCAGTACTATTCTCAAGACGCCGCCGACCACACGTCGGAACTATTACGCTATTAGACCAACCTATTCCTTGGCTCGAAGAAGTCAAATACTTGGGAGTAACGCTCGACAAACGTCTAAATTTCAAGGCACATATAAATAATTGTTGCACAAAAGCACAATCAACCTTCATGCACCTTATCCCAATGCTGGGTAGAAATTCCGAACTAAACCGAAAGAACAAGGTGAGAATTTACACTTCGGTAATTCGCCCACAGTTACTCTACGCCTCCTCAGCGTGGGGAACCGCTAGCAATACGCAGCTTAAAAAAACTGCAGATAAAACAAAACAAGTTCCTAAGAACCATCATGAAGTCACACTGGTGCGTCCGAAATACGACGCTCCACAGAGACGCGAAGCTACCCACCATAAAAAAGTACATAAAAAACGCAGCAGTTAAAACCTTTGATAGTATGGAAAATCACCCAAACGCTACTATACGAAAAGTTATGGATCTCGATGTACTTGCGCGGACAAAAATACGCAGACCAAAACAACTACTCCTCGATGATTGTGGGGAGTAACTTTTAATTGCCAAATGGCAGGTGACATAAGCTCACCAAAACCCAAAACATTTGAGTTAACAAGATAAACCTATTAGATGAAGGAGTAGATGCCTCTGGCACAGAAACTCCAAGCTAAACATGAATAGAGACAGAACAAATACACACGACAGTCGTTATAGTTTGCATTGTGTATTATTATATTGTCTGTGTTTGTACATTTACCTTGCGAATTTGCCGCCAAAGGCAAGTGGTAAAGCAGCCAAAAAAGCTGGAAAAGCGCAAAAAAATATCTCCAAGGATGACAAAAAAAAGAAACGGCGCAGGAAGGAGAGTTACGCAATGTACATTTACAAAGTGTTGAAACAAGTTCATCCCGATACTGGTATCTCAAGTAAAGCTATGAGTATCATGAATAGTTTTGTGAATGATATTTTTGAGCGAATTGCTGCCGAAGCTTCTCGTCTTGCTCACTACAACAAACGTTCTACAATTACGAGCCGGGAAATTCAAACTGCTGTTCGTCTGTTACTTCCTGGTGAACTGGCAAAACACGCTGTCAGTGAAGGAACCAAAGCTGTTACTAAATATACAAGTTCAAAGTAATTTTACAACTTTTGTGTGTCTGTTGCCTGTGGACAAAATAAAAATCGGCTCTTTTTAGAGCCACAAATACATTCATGAGAGAAATAATAGTTTATTGCAAATAAATTATATTATATATAAATACATACATAGTGCGTTAGTTAGAGTAATGTTTTGCCTAGGGGCGCCATGGAAAAATTCTGATACATTAAGGGCGCCGGAAACCGAAAACGTTTGAGAACCACTGGCCACTGGGTCAGACTGTACATCCCACGCAAGCCCCCAACCGTGTAATAACCATTGTTACTTTTATAACCTCTCGTTATGCAGTGATTAGTAGAAAGGGGAATGAATGAAACCTGGAACTGCTATACCTATAAAATTAAGTAAATTATCAACAAACAAAAGTTTGTAGTGTAAAAAAATAAGAAAGAAATGCCCAAAAATTCAAATAACACTAATTCAAGGTCGGTCCGTAATTCGAAGGCTATGCAATATTCATTTGATCAAAAATAAACAAATGTGTGTGTGTGTGTGTTGTTAATTTATTTTGCCATAGACCAACACTATCTTCTATAAATCAAATTATTGCTACTGACCGCCCCGAAAATCGAAAGCTTACTATTTTTAATTTGATCAAAAATAAATAAATCTGTACATTTTTAATTTATTTAACCTTAGTCCGAGACAGTGTTCTTAAAATTTGAGAGTTTTTACTATTAGCCGTACAACTAAAGTACCTAACATTGTTTATCTCCATCTCACCCAACGAGTTATACAAACGATTTTGTCTAAGTGAAATTTGTATTATTATTACAGCGAGCATTACATGACTAATGCCCGGTATTATAAACGTCAAATAACTAATATACTCTGTAGATTTTATTTACTAACCAAGTAAAATACTTTACTCCATAGATTTCCGTATTATAAACGATAAATAGATTTACTTCCCTAGTAAATCTCACAATTAAATTACTCCCATGAATTTCTAGCGATTAAAATTTATTCTGTTATTTACTTGACGGATTCATGTTGTGTTTTTTATTTAAATATTAATATTTAAAAATATTTTGCTCGTTTTTGCCAATTTCTAAACAAAAAATATATAAATTTGGCATTATGCACAACATAATATTTGATAATCTGATACATATATGAAACAATAACATTAAATATAAAAATAAAAATATTTGGCGCAATACACACAAATCATCACGAATAACAACTATTATATATTTTATATTATATATAAAATACTATTGATTATATAATATAAAAAATAATACTTAATAAAATAATAACCGCAAAGACCATCAAATAATTAATTATTCCTTAATTTATTAATAAGTAGAGTTTTTTTTTTTTTTTTTTTTTCTATTATTAATTCCATTTCTTTTCTTTTAAGTAATAATATGTCTCTGCTTTATCTGCCTCTCTGTAATTTATCCCTCTTTCTCGTATTTTATCCATTATGTTCCAATAATGAACCGTTACTAAATTTGAAATATTTTTCTGCTGTCAGACCCCTATGAATGAATAGATGAACTAATTTAGTCGGTAAATCTCCCAATAGCTAATTTACTTGTACGATTCTATTATAACACGCAAAATTATATTAACTTTGTAAGTAAATTTAGTTGCATAGTAACTATTTGACGTTTATTCTGTTCTTTATAATACCGGGCATAATTTAGGTAAAATTTCAGTAAATAGGGTTTTGGAAATATCCATTATAAATAATATACCGAAGTAGTAGAAATGTGCTCCCCTCCCAAGCTTGCGTTTTAGGGCTGACCGTTACGTCTGCCCCCCTGCTCCTGCTTATATTTACTGTTTGGAAAATTCGGGTTTTATTGCTAGTATAAAAACTTAATTATCCTACCTTCAACTCAACCAACAGCACGATGTGTTATATAATATACACCTAAATAATCCATTTATTTCGAATACAAACAAAAGCGCAAATTCCTTTCTTATAAAATAAAATGGTGGCCCTGAAAAGGGCCTATTTTTATATATTGATTTTTAATACGAATGTATCATACTATTTAGCCTCCAAAACCATACAATGTACGACCTTGACGTTTCAATGCATAAACTACATCCATAGCCGTAACAGTTTTTCTTTTGGCATGTTCGGTGTAAGTGACGGCATCCCTGATAACATTTTCTAGGAAAACCTTCAAAACACCACGAGTTTCTTCGTATATTAAGCCAGATATACGTTTCACACCACCGCGTCTTGCCAATCTACGGATAGCAGGCTTAGTAATACCTTGGATATTATCACGTAATACTTTACGATGACGTTTAGCACCACCTTTACCCAAACCCTTTCCACCCTTGCCTCTTCCAGTCATATTTGTTGTAAGTTACGTAGTAAGTAAGTTCACTGTTCAACGACACGCAACTTCTGCTGTCTGACACAAAAAACCTTTTGCTGACGTATCTTTATAGAGAGTAACAAAATGCTGATGGGCGTTACTGGCTAAGCCAATAGGCAGCGGCGGGGACTGCTCACGGTATAAAGACCATAAATATACGTACCTAAACGAAAATACACCACCCCTTCCCCATCCGCGCAGGTGTTCCGCAAGGCTCCATCCTCTCTCCCATCCTCTTCACAATCTTCACCCACGACATTCCAGCTCCTCTCCGAGCATCCATTCTCTCCCAACAATACGCCGACGACACCGCATACTGGGCCATCGCTACCAACCCAAAGACAGCCGAAAACCAGCTCCAGGCAGGGATCGACCAACTTGAAGAATGGATGCGCCGATGGCGCTTGCGTCCAAATCCCACCAAAACACAACTCATTCTTTTCCGCAACAGCGCAAAATCAAGAAACCTTCCAAACATCAGCCTGCGCGTCTGGGGCGTCCCAGTCCAACCCCAACGAGAGGCGACTTACCTCGGTATCCTCTTCACGGACACCCTGAACTGGGCGAAGGACGTCTCAGTGTGCATCCAAAATCTCCGCCGCAGGATGAACTTGCTGGGCATGATTCGAGGACGTATCCGCGGATGTAGCCAGCAAGTACTGTCCTTCACCTACAAATCATTCGTCAGACCAATCATTGACTTCAGAGCAATAACCTACTCCGGACTCGCCCACCATCAGCTCCAAAGATTGGTCACCATCGAAAGGCGTTTCATCCGACGAATCCGTCGCCTACCACCGCGTTTCCCATCAGCAGAAGTTCACCAAGAGACAGACATAACACCAGTGGCCAACCGTCTCACTCTCCTTCAAGAGTCATTCACTCAAAAATGCATCACGGGGGAATCCGCCAGCTCCGCCCTCTTTCTACAGCCTCCACCTCTTCTCCATCGTCTTCCGAAGACGAAATACACCAGCCCCATTGCCTCTCTGCTTGAGATCGTCCAAAACCTGCCGCCGCAGTTTCAAGCCACCCTGGACCTATATCCAAACTCGCTGCGCAACAAAAACCCCAACCCCTAGCCCAGCGACACCAACGAGTGCAACACCATAAATTACCCCCCAATATAAACAATAACATAACAAAGCCATCCGCGGCTCTACAACAAATTATTAATGCTTTTTATACTTGTCTTACTTAATTTTTATCTTATTTTATCATGTTTTTTTTTTTTTCTTTTTTTGTAATATGCTTGTAACATCTTGTGCTGAAGAGGGCTTAGAAAGCCCTATAACGGCAACATTAATTATATAACATAGAAAAACTGTATACATATATATATATATATAAATAAAACAATTATTGAATTCAATTGAATTGAAAATACACTCATTGTAAACTGTTCGTTGTTCATTTATAGTTGTACAGTGAATAAAGTAGTCGCTGTGTTAACTATGGCACGTACTAAGCAAACTGCGCGAAAATCCACTGGAGGCAAGGCTCCTAGAAAACAACTTGCAACTAAGGCTGCACGTAAGAGTGCCCCAGCGACTGGTGGCGTTAAGAAACCACATCGTTATCGACCTGGAACTGTAGCGCTTCGTGAAATTCGTCGTTACCAAAAAAGTACTGAACTACTCATTAGAAAATTACCCTTCCAACGACTAGTACGAGAAATTGCACAGGATTTTAAGACTGACTTACGCTTCCAAAGTTCAGCAGTGATGGCACTTCAGGAGGCTAGCGAAGCATATTTGGTAGGATTGTTTGAAGATACCAATTTGTGTGCTATCCATGCTAAGCGTGTTACAATTATGCCCAAGGACATACAATTAGCTAGACGCATCCGAGGCGAACGAGCTTAATGCTTAAGGACAATTTTTCTTCTTATAATATATAATAACAATCGGCTCTTTTCAGAGCCACAAATTTATTTATTTAAAAGAATGTACATAATTTGCAATATTTTACCCATTTATTTAATAAATGTATGTATAAGAATAATATTTGGTAGATGCATTGTAAATGGCGGTATAAATCGAGATTAAATTTGATCTCGATTTCTTTTTATTAGAAGTCGAGGATAACTATAATCTCGATAAATCAATGCTATTAACAAAAACTATTTTTCAATTGTAGTTTTTGATAGGTGCATTATAAATGGTGGTATAATTCGAGATTAATGAGATCGAGCCTAATTGAAGTTTTGAACTGCGAGATTTGATCACGATTTTGTTTTATTCGAGATCGAGAATAACTAAAATCTCGACAAATCGCTGCTATTAACATATGCTATTTTTCAGTAGCAGTATTTGGCAGGTGCATTGTAGTTGGTGGTATAAATCGGGATCTAGCCAAACCAAAGTGACGTTAACTTTTATAAGAATTATCTTTTCTCGAACAGATTATGGTCAAAAAAGATGCAAGAATGTTCAAAACGTGGATATAAACGTGTAGGTAAAAACTAAGGACAGCAGAAAAATGGGGATCTGTTTACGTTGTTAATTAAATCTTTTATAATATATGATTAGTAAAAAATATAGGTATCCAATATTATTGTAAATAACGTGTTTACCTAGATGTAACCTACTGTAAATGCATCAATTTCTTTCATTATAAAAATATGGTGGCCCTTAAAAGGGCCGTTTCTGAATTGAATACCTTTAATACCCTTCGATATATTTACTTCTTCCTTGGCGAAGCTTTTCTTTTCGTAGTCTTTGGTTTTGTCGACTTCGGTTTGGGTGATTTAGGCTTTTTTGTTGGAGCTTTTGCGGTTTTCTTTGCCTTGGACGGCGAAGACTTTTGCTTAATGGCCGTTGTAGGTTTCTTCTTTTCTGCGGCAACTTGTGGTTTCCGTAACTTTGTCGTCGATACTCTCTTTGTTTCTGTGGTGGTCTTAGTGGGAGCTTTAGCTTTTGTAGCAGATGGTTTAGGGGTAACCTTTTTAGGTTTGTTTGTTGTGTTCTTTGTTTTCTTTGTTACCGCAGTTGAAGCTAATTTGAATGATCCAGATGCACCCTTACCTTTGGTTTGCACAAGTGCCCCAGATGCAACACTAGCTTTCAAGTATTTCTTGATGAACGGTGCAAACTTTTCGCCTTCAACTTTGTATGTTACTGAGATATACTTCTTAATTGCTTGAAGCGATGAACCACCGCGTTCCTTCAGATGTTGAATAGCGTTATTAACCATGACAGCAGTAGTTGGATGAGAGGTTTTAGGACGATCAATTTTTTTATCCTTTTTGGTCGCCATTTTCTTTGAAGTACTCTGTTGCGTTTCCGCATTTGAAGTTACAGCTACAGCGATATCAGCCATTTTAACTTTTCAATAATAGCAGATACTAACTTGAATTGTTGGTTGGAATTTTAGAGATCAATTATTGTGTGTCGCTCGTACCACCGAACGGCAGAGAAAACGGTTACCGCCAACGTGTACCTCTGTCTTGATTTGGATAGCAAGAAACGTTCGTTCAATTTTTCTTCTTTATTCAATTACTAATTAGTATCTGAAACAAAATTTAAATTGGACAAATAACCAATATGTTAATAAACAGTTGTTCACCTATTTAATTTCCAATTAACTGTTGAATTCAAGTATTGCTTGATATTTTGTACATAACTACATGGGTGTCCATGATGAAAGTGTTATGATAACATATTAACGAAGGTAATGCCTGTACCATTATTAAAATTAAAATTTCAGCATTAATATATCAATAAAGTGTTAATGTTTATTAACTTTATGATAAAAATTCAACTGTAGTTCAGTATTTGCTATTTAAAAATCAACATATAAAATCATGATATAGCTATGGGTTCAACATCATGTTCATTTCATATTAGCATCAGCTATATTATCCGTAATCGTCGTATATTTATATAAAACTTCATAAATCTAAAAGCATCATTTTGAAAACGGTGCATAATTTATAACACTTACACCTATCCCAACATTTCATGCAACAAAGTATCTTTATACTGAATATAAAGGAAAAATAGCCGTCACCATATACATATTACATAATTAATTAAATGCAACGCCACTAAAACAAAATACATTGTTCTATTTTTTCACAAAAGTTTACACAGCACAAGACATACCCCATACTCACAGTCGTATGCCTAAATATTTTTAATCAAATCAAATATCATATTATTTGCAATGATTATTGAAAAGTACTAGATTCCGATCATAATATCATTATTGCTTGGATGTAGAAGTTCAGTTAGGAAAATTTTGTTATTAAAATAGTTTTGTTAGAAAGTATGACGACTTCAGTATTAGCAAGTTTTGCCAAGCATATTATCGAAATAAAAAATTATCAAAATTGAATGAGAATGAAAAGATTTTTATATAGTAATTTATACGTATTTTAACTACAAGTGTATTTTATAAATGTGTATATTTAATACACGTGTATTTAATTCACGCGTAATTAAGAGCTTTTTACACGAGTATACGTGACACGTGAGCACGTGTATATGAATACACGTTCAAAATGCTAAGCTCTAGTAATTACACCCGCTATTATATGTATTTATTTACTTAAATTTAAAAATGTATGAGATTATTTTATATCTTTGGCATTTGCGACAACATCGTAATGATGTTGCAACTCCGCAATGTATGGCCTTGAGCATGATAACGGCAGTCGAGCCGAAAAAAGTCATTGTGAGGGCGTTGTAACATATAATGACATTTTCTTTGTAACGTGCAGGGGTGCAGGTGGGTGTCAACTGCAATGACCCCCACCCCCACCACAATGGACTACAAAAGTGATGACGTCATAAAATTCAATTGTGGCCGCCCCGTGATATTTATTTCTTATGGGATTTAACATAGAGGTGAAGTTTGCATGTGTGTCACAATCTTAATATAAAGCTGGTGGGCATGACTTATTTTTTTTTTTAGTAATTTTTATAGATTCATGTATTTAAACTAGGGCGACCATAAATAATTAGTTTGCAATTAAATATTGCCATTATTATATATTATGGGAAAATATGTTGGTGTTGCCGAATAGTCCTTGTTTATTTCCATTAGATGGCACGCGCGGATCCCTAAACTGGTCTTCTGATTGGCTGCTTGTAACTAACAGTTCATTTATTTGACAATATGTATTTATAAATATACGGTTTCTAGCCATATCTATAAACATTACTAACAGGCTATGTCGACTCTATTGGCTCAAGTGGTTTTATTTTTTCTCTTTCTAATTTTTGAAGTTCATACCCCGTACACATAGCGGTGTGCTGCCACAGTGGTGGCGCCAGCGAGCGAGCCGGAGGAGGTCCGGCCGCCCTCAAAATGATCTGTGGCCCTCGGTTGCCCCCCCCCGTATTTATATTTATAATTAAACGTAAATACGAGTATTACATATAACTATAGATGTGTGCCCCCTTACATGTTTTCCTGGTCCTTGCTGGCCCCTCCAAATTTATAAATATCGTACCGCCACTGGCATGATCATAAACGTCAATCACATTTTTCATGTGTTTATAGCTGCTTACAGCAACAAGAATTTAACTTTTATTTAGGTGTTAGGTTTCGATGTGTTTGTGATTTTATTCAAATAATTGTTTTGCTTAAGTTTGTTGTTTCACAATTTTACGTTGGTCAGTTTTGGCTCTAAAGTGTTCATAGACAACATTCCGAAAATAGTGACATTCGATTCCGGGAGAGTCAATACGTGTATTTCCGTGTATATTTATATGTATAAACAAAATTGTTTCTTTGATGTACATAAATGTTATATATAAAATGTCGGTAAAGTTATCCACAGTATTCTACAGCATACAATTTTTGTTGCCAACATAAAAAACTAAAAATCCCTTAGATTTTTATTTCGCTTAATACGTGGTATTCAGATCTCAATTGTGTTTCATTTTGTGTAGAATATCAATAATTAGCTATATATAATCAAAAACTGTAGAAATATGTTCAGGAATTATGAATTATCATTAAAAACCCCCGGCTCATAGGAACAAACAGCACGTCGTCCGACGTTTCCCTGATTTACAAAAAATCTAAATGTCTAAGATCTACACACTGACACCTTTCAGAAAATGTATAAAACATATGAATTTACTTAGTGCATGCATTAAAAAAATAACATTTTAAAATGGAATTGGCTACTTGCTACATCTTCTTAATTTGTATGAAAATCTACACAGTCCTTATGCAAATGTGATACATCATCTTAATCAGTGCACTTTTTGCTATCATTTAAGATATAATACATAGAAATCGAACGAGTGTACTCAACGTACATTGAATAGAATCAAAATGGTGCACCTGCGACTATAGACATTTCCCCAATTTACAAAAAATCTAAATGTCTAAGAAATAAGGGAGAACTGTTTTTGTAATCTACACACTGACACCTTTCAGAAAATGTATAAAACATATAAATTCACGCAGTGCACGTATTAAACAAGATTTGGTAAGCGTAAAACGCACCAACGCGTAGAGCTCGCCCAGGTAAAGCCTGTTCTACATTATACAAGTTTCATACTAGAAACTAGAGCCCGTGCCACATAGAAATGTGCATGCGCGAAAGACACATTTGAGTATTGCTCCTCCCTCTTTCCTAAAGGGCCAATAATATGCAATGCGCTCGGCCAAATTGAGCTCAGTGACGTGCGATTGATTTTACCCAAATAGTATTGAAAATTACTGTGTGTTATTAGCTCGTTAGTTAATTTTTTTTTTATATACATATATATAATAAAGTTTATTGTTTCAATTTATAATTGAGGTGCAACTATTTAATGTTTTTAAATAGAAGTAAAATTTAATGTAGGCATAAACGAGAAATATTTTGTAAACTTCACGCCGCTGGTGCCAGATAACGTTATCTCACCAACGTGGCAATAACATGTTACAGCGAAACGCATGAAGCTTCAACGCTGAATGCACTCGTATGTCATATATTATACAACTGGAGGACTGTAGGCGGGACCTCGTAATCTATTGCGATGTGCGGCACACTGACTATTGAATATATTGTGTAGGAGAACATAGTGCAACAGAACTACGCTCTAAAAATAGTGGTTCATAGTAGCTGCGCAAGAAATGATTGACGTGCACATTTCTATTTGGCACGGGCTCTAGTACAAGTTTTAATACTAGAATCTAGTATGAAACTTGGGTAATGTAAATTAGGCAAAATCACATCAAATTTTGTGTACTAGATACTTTTTATAAACTAGGTCTGGTCCTATTTTCCATCCAAGTTCGATACTATTTTGGTAGATACCAACTTGAAACAAATTACAGGCTTTGACGTTTAATAAAATTTATATTTGTTGTCAGAAGAAATAATCAAAACGTTAATTAATTTATATGAAATTCAACCACTGTTGTATAAGGTATAATCTTATAATAAAAATAAGAGTTATATATTTATGATATTTTGTATTTTCACAACAAAATTAATTATCTGCACTTAACCTCCAAATGTCAAATTTATAAAAATTTGTTGGCACTGGCAACTGATTTAGACAAAGAACACGAATATCTCTATTTACATCACACTGTACTTTACTATTAAGTATCCAAATTTCATACTAGATTCTAGTATTAAAACTTGTACTAGTTTCTAGTATGAAACTTGTATAATGTAGAACGGGCTTAAGATATGCATTGCGAGCGGTGGCATTTAATTATTATGGCCTTTTGGTTAACAATTTGAAAAGATGTTATAGATAAAAAAAGTCTTACATTTTTTTGTAGATTATATTGATACAAAAATATGTAAAGCAATCGGTCGTGTGTCTGTAGCATTCTCGGATTAAAAAATATCTTAAGACAACAAGGGTTTGTCTCGTCGCCCTGAATCCAAAAATATATATAACTGGATGTTAGTCGTCGCTCGTAAGACCAAATTTGTAACTCCTCTGAAGGTACCAAAGCGATTCACACCAAATTTGCTACACATATTATTTACTATCCCATTTGTATTCACTCGCAGTTTAAATCCAATCGCTCGTATACTTTCCGAGTTATAGGCCCCCCTTAATACTGCCCTTATAAAAATAATTTAAACACCCAAAAATTCTACTAATAATTCTAAGATATTTTATTCCTACATGAATTTTTCATATTGTTAACTCAAAGGCCATAAAAAATTATTAAATATAATAATTTTGAATTTTGTTAACCAAAAGGCTCGCATCGTATATATTACACTTAAAAGGCGAACTGAACGCATTGATGCGTTATACGCGTACCAAATCTTATTTATATAAAAATAAATTGAATTAAAAAATGAGATGGTATGCTTAAAATTTATATAATTATTTTTTTAAGTCGAATTTTGCAAAACACTTTTAAGAATATATTCTAGACATATTAAGACAAAAAAAAAATCGATTCTTTTTCTTTTCACAATGTGAATACCCCCTTAATAAACCGAATATATTTTATGCAAAGTTAAACTCATTTAAGATTTAAGAAACGTGGCAAACTTGTTAAAATATCGACATAACTTTGACAGTATAGTTATCTTTTGTCGAGTTTTTGTTATACATAAAAAACAAATTGCATATTTTAAAATTAATAATTATTATATTCAAATATGTCTTTATGGACCTTGGGTTCACAATATGAAAAAATATCTTTATCTTTACGTCGGACGTTCTTATGTGAACATGTAACTGATGGTTACTGTTCACGAGTTCGCCTTTTTGAATGTGATGTGGATTAAGGAAATAAAATGCACAAATAAAATATAATTTAATTAACAAAACATTTATTAAATTCAGATAAAATATACATTAATAATCACAAAGTTATATTTAATAAAAGTTAAACAATACAAATAAAAAGTTTAGGTAAATTGAACAAATTATAAAAATACTTTGAAGCCACAATGATTTAAAACAAACAGAATTATTCCATGTACAAAATATTTACTTAAAAATTATTCAAACTCTCAGAACGCTATTCGCAAAAATATTCAATATAAAAATTATTTAAAGCAAATAAAACTAAAACATTTACTGATATGATAAACTACAACAAAAAATTATGTAATTCTAGTTTTAGTTAATTTACCTGAGTTTTTTTTACTATATTTCTGCGTATAATTATATGATTTATAATTGTAACTTTACATGGACTTGTAAATTTATATCCATTATTTACATAGTGTTGCTGTCTTTTAAAAATCGTATTTAACAAAATGTTTATTATAATATGAATTGAATATTCAAAATCAATATTTGGAATGTAGTTTTTGGAAAGAAAAAGAAGTGATTTTTATGAAACCTGTTAGTTGCATCAATCAGTATTTGAATAATAGTGATTGATGCTTAAGCCCTGCCACCTCGACAAGGTCGGTTCCACGTCGGCAGGGACCCGCCTCCCCCCTGAAATTCGTCACTTTAGTAAGAGTTGCAATCGCGAGTACTCGCCGCAGACTTGGACTTAACTATCGCGCGAGCCCCACCGAACAGACAGAGCCCCTGCTTCTTCTGATCTAGTCGACACGCCTCAACGACGCTAACCCATTTAAGGATACGCACGGCGATCAAACTTAAAGTTCGTTTTACCAAGGACTTACTTGGGACTTGGATCAGTACAGGTAGCGCTGCCGGGCCGCCAACTGGTGAACGAGTACCTTTGATTGCAACGTTACTACACTGCGAATTATATATTATTCGTCGCTCGTTGGGTGCCCACTATTACATTTAATTCCATTTATTCAACACTTAAGTAAGAGTTTGTTTCTTCCAACCGCGGAATAGCCAAATTCTGTGGTCTTTTTGCGCGCGACGATATGATTTTATACTCCAGCAGGAGATCACACGGGGCCACTGAATATTTTGAGTACCTTTGGTTTGCAAACAGTTACATAAGTGTGAATACCCCTTAAAGTTCAAACATTTGGTGCACCATACACAGCTGTAAAATAATTATACAAATTAATACAAATAAAATAAAATAAAATAAAATAAAATACTCGTAGGGCCCTACTGTAGACCTGAAAACATAATTTAATAATTAGAAGTTGGGGAAATAAGTGGCCTTAAAACCGCAATCATTCCCATTTATATCACACACAGCATACCACACACAGCATACCACACACAGCATACCATACAAAGCATACCATACACAGCATACCACACACAGCATACCACACATAGCATACAAAACAGAACGGACACATTATATTATATAGGAATACAATAGGTTAACAATTAGCGCTTTTAAATCGTCGATTTTACCTCGATATCGATATCGTAAATAATACCTCGACTGGAACTGGAACTGGAACTGGAACTGGAACTGGAACACGTCCGATTGCTTCCCTCGATGTTTTAATACTGTTTATAAATATTCATTATAACTATAGGACTGGTTCAATTTATAAAAATCAAGTTTGTCGTCATAAACACACACACACACACATTCAATAATTATGTGATTCTGACATTCTGTTAATGAAACTAGTCATTATAATGTTTCTACATTATAGTTACGTATTCACGATTTTAAATATTTATGGCGATTTGAGACATTGACAAGTACAGAAGAGCTGTGGTATTCGGTACGTACAATGCACCAATGCGTCCAGCTCGCCCTTAGGTAAGATACGCAATGCGAGCAGTGTCTCCCTTCTACTTCACGCTTGGCATTAAAATTAAAAATATCTTAAAATTTTTAGTAGAATTTTTAAGTGTATTTGTTATTTTTATAAGGGCAGTATTAAGGGGGGCTCTAAATTTTGGGGCTCTATAACTCGAGAAATATACGGGCGATTGGATTTATACTGCGAACGGATTCAAATGGGATGCCAAATAATATGTGTACCAAATTTGGTCTTACGAGCGACCGAGCGACGACTAACATCCAAGTATATAAGTTATATACATTTTTGGATTCAGGGCGACGAGACGAACACTTTTTCTCCGAGCCAATATTTGCTTTATAGCGTAATTCTATATGTTTTATATGTGTAATGTATGTTCTTTACGAATAAAGGTCACATTTACGAAGGGAACGCTTAGTTTTTCTTTAAATTAAGAAGATATAGCAAATAGCCAATTCCATTTAGAAAATGTTATTCTTTTAATTCGTGCACTAAGTGAATTTATATGTTTTATACATTTTCTGAAAGGTGTCAGTGTGTAAATTACAAAAACAGTTCTCCCTTATTTCTTAGACATTTAGATTTTTTGTAAATTGGGGAAATGTCTATAGTTGCAGGTGCACCATTTTGATTCTATTCAATGTACGTTGAGTACACTCGTTCGATTTCTATGTATTATATCTTAAATGATAGCAAAAAGTGCACTGATTAAGATGATGTATCACATTTGCATAAGGACTGTGTAGATTTTCATACAAATTAAGAAGATGTAGCAAGTAGCCAATTCCATTTTAAAATGTTATTTTTTTAATGCATGCACTAAGTAAATTCATATGTTTTATACATTTTCTGAAAGGTGTCAGTGTGTAGATCTTAGACATTTAGATTTTTTGTAAATCAGGGAAACGTCGGACGACGTGCTGTTTGTTCCTATGAGCCGGGGGTTTTTAATGATAATTCATAATTCCTGAACATATTTCTACAGTTTTTGATTATATATAGCTAATTATTGATATTCTACACAAAATGAAACACAATTGACATCTGAATACCACGTATTAAGCGAAATAAAAATCTAGGCGATTTTTAGTTTTTATGTTGGCAACTAAATTTGTATGCTGTAGAAAACTGTGGATAACTTTACCGTCATTATATAAATATATATTTATCATGTACGTAAATGTTTTACCAATAAATCGACATAATAATTTAATATATTTACTAATAAATAAGTATCATACGTATTTGAGTTTTTTTTTTTAATACTTATTATTTTACTCGATTTTTGGTGAAAGATTACAATATTCTGATGTTAATAGACAATCGAACATAACGTTTTCATTTGAACAATGACGTTATTTTCGCTTCTCTATTCATGATTCAGCATGTTTTGATCTTCACTGAAAATCAATCCAATTTTGTATTTTCTGCAACCAGTAATGCATATGAATTTCATATTTCCCGCCGCCCATTTAGTTCATACCCCATACACATCGGAAACACTTCTACAGCGCCTCTTTAAGGAGTCGACAGTCTAGTAGTGTATTATCTATGATTACTAAACATATATTTTAATATAATACAATACGTAAAGACCCAAAAGGTGTCTCAAGGTATATTAATGAAATCAGAGATATTTTGTCAAAATTATGTCAATAATTATAATGTTTTATAGAATTTCTCTGATTTCAATAATATAACTTAAATAATAAGCTATTGGGTCTGTACATATTATATTATAATAAAATATAGGTTGAATAATGTGTATAGATATAGCTATTGACTTTGGTCATTTGGATTACGTGGAGTTTATTATTTTGGTGCAGACTCTGCTGCTACGCTATATAGTTACGCAAGACCATTTTTGGTCTTGCATATTTGCGTACGTCGTTTTCAACTTTAAACTTTCCGGATTTCTCGGTGTGTTATTTATAATTAATGTTTTGTAGAAGCGGTGACATTGGTTAATACTGGTATTATATATATATAAAATTGGTATATAACTGTAACGGGTAATGGGTAACGGGTAACGCGTAACGGGTAACGGATAACGGATAACGGATAACGGGTAACGGGTAACGGGTAACGGGTAACGGGTAACGGGTAACGGATAACGGGTAACGGATAACGGTTAACGGATAACGGGTAACGGATAACGGGTAACAGATAACGGGTAACGAGTAACGCGTAACGGGTAACGAGTAACGGGTAACGAGTAACAAGGACCATTTGGATTTGGAGGAAAGCTGAAACTTAATTTGATTCGGTAGTTGGGTGGGTGGTGGTGCATGGTCGTTCTCGAAACAATAAATACTTTAATAATATAGTAGTGAATTCACCCGTTGAAATGGAAAACATAGACTAGTATGCATTATTATCTCCTGAAACTTGATTCAGTAGAAAACTGCACTCTAAAGTCTCTGGTTGAGGAAACGCAGATTAGAATTATTAACACACACGAACAGAATAAATAATATAGTAATATAAAAAACACACTACTATTGTTTCATTATAAATAAATAAACATAGGATAAATAAATATAATATTCTTAGTTAGCATAAATAAGTTATAATAATGTTACTGTGCTGGTGAATGGTGTTTCTGTTGTACGCCACTGCTTGGTACGCCACTGCATGCTGTTATATGTTGCCAGTTTGATCATTGATATATGTATAATAAAACAGATATTTTTATACCGAAATATCTTTTCTTTTAACCCTAAATTAGGCTTTCATGATTAGCATAATATTGACATAATATTCAATTCGAATGGAATCGACATAGATTGATAATAACGCGAACATTTATTAGCAATTGATATTGTTGGAATGGCAACGGCATGGCATAACCACCCAAAAGGGTATCCGAAGGACATAGCGTTTTACATTCAAAGAGAATTAAGGTAACATACATAGTTATTTTCTATTGATTTTTTTTTTTTTTTTTTTTACCAGGTTAGGATATATATTAAATGAAACATTATAATGTAATTTAGGCATAAACTTGTATAAATGTCACAAATGACACTATAATAATTAATAATAATAATTGTATATATGCTACAATAAAATATCAATTTATTTACTTATGCAAAAACGCTTCAAATCTTTCAGAAATTTATTTGTGGTCCTGAAAAGGACCGATTAAATAACGTTTAGTAATCTTACAGAAAAACGACTTTAAGTAGATTTTTCTGTCTTCTTGGGTAAAAGCACAGCTTGGATATTTGGCAACACACCACCTTGGGCAATAGTTACACCGGAAAGCAGTTTATTTAATTCTTCGTCGTTACGGATGGCTAACTGAAGATGTCGTGGAATAATTCTAGTCTTCTTGTTGTCACGGGCTGCGTTACCAGCAAGCTCAAGAACTTCAGCAGCCAAATATTCCATGACCGCTGCCAAGTAAACAGGCGCTCCAGCTCCTACACGTTCAGCGTAATTACCTTTACGTAACAAACGATGAATACGTCCGACAGGAAACTGTAATCCAGCACGATTTGAACGACTCTTTGCCTTTCCCTTAACCTTACCACCTTTACCGCGACCTGACATTGTTAGAAAATTGTAAACGAACGATGATTTCAAACAAACTAATAGCTATACGGTATAACAGTCGCCGTCAATTCAATTCAATTCAATAATTGTTTTATTTATATATATATATATGTATACAGTTTTTCTATGTTATATAATTAATGTTGCCGTTATAGGGCTTTCTAAGCCCTCTTCAGCACAAGATGTTACAAGTTTATTACAAAAAAAGAAAAAAAAAACATTATAAAATAAGATAAAAATTAAGTAAGACAAGTATAAAAAGCATTAATAATTAGAGTTGTAGAGCAGCGGATGGCTTTGTTATGTTATTGTTTATATTGGGTGGTAATTTATGGTGTTGCACTCGTTGGTGTCGCTGGGCTAGGGGTTGGGGTATTTGTTACGCAGCGAGTTTGGATATAGGTCCAGGGTGGCTTGAAACTGCGGCGGCAGGTTTTGGACGCTCTCAAGCAGAGAGGCAATGGGGCTGGTGTATTTCGTCTTCGGAAGACGATGGAGAAGTGGTGGAGGCTGTAGAAAGAGGGCGGAGCTGGCGGATTCCCCCGTGATGCATTTTTGTGTGAATGACTCTTGAAGGAGAGTGAGACGGTTGGCCACTGGTGTTATGTCTGTCTCTTGGTGAACTTCTGATGATGGGAAACGCGGTGGTATGCGACGGATTCGTCGGATGAAACGCCTTTCGATGGTGACCAATCTTTGGAGCTGATGGTGGGCGAGTCCGGAGTAGGTTATTGCTCTGAAGTCAATGATTGGTCTGACGAATGATTTGTAGGTGAAGGACAGTACTTGCTGGCTACATCCGCGGATACGTCCTCGAATCATGCCCAGCAAGTTCATCCTGCGGCGGAGGTTTTGGATGCACACTGAGACGTCCTTCACCCAGTTCAGGGTGTCCGTGAAGAGGATACCGAGGTAAGTCGCCTCTCGTTGGGGTTGGACTGGAACGCCCCAGACGCGCAGGCTGATGTTTGGAAGGTTTCTTGATTTTGCGCTGTTGCGGAAAAGAATGAGTTGTGTTTTGGTGGGATTTGGACGCAAGCGCCATCGGCGCATCCATTCTTCAAGTTGGTCGATCCCTGCCTGGAGCTGGTTTTCGGCTGTCCTTGGGTTGGTAGCGATGGCCCAGTATGCGGTGTCGTCGGCGTATTGTTGGGAGAGAATGGATGCTCGGAGAGGAGCTGGAATGTCGTGGGTGAAGATTGTGAAGAGGATGGGAGAGAGGATGGAACCTTGCGGAACACCTGCACGGATGGGGAAGGGGTCAGAGAGAGTTTGTCCGATTTTGATGCGGCCAGATCGGAACGAAAGGAAGGCAGCGATGGCGCGAACAAGATGACGAGGGAAATTGGATGATTGGAGTTTGTGTACGAGGGCTTTGTGCCAGACTTTGTCGAAGGCTCGTTCGATGTCTAGGAATGCCGTTGCGACAAATTTCCCATTATTTATTGCGTTCGAGATGGAGTTGGTGAGACGTAATGTGGCATCGCGTACGGAATGATGGGGACGGAACCCGAACTGGGTGTTGGGGATGAGGTGATTTTCGGAGCAGAATCGGGTAATGAATTTCAAGAGGATTATTTCGTAAATTTTACCCATTGAGTTAAGTAGGGAGATAGGGCGGTACGAGGATGGATTGGAAGGATTTTTGTTGGGTTTGAGGATCATGATGATGTTGGCTTGCTTCCAGAGGGCGGGGTGATACGAAAGTGAGAGACATGAGTTAAAAATGATTGAGAGAAATGTGATGGCGCAGACAGGAAGTTGCTTTAGATAGGAGTATGGAATGGAATCATTACCTGGGGCGGAGCGTTTTCTGCGTGAAGCCAATGCTTCGTAGACATCGGCTTCCGTGATGTATTGATGGGTGGGTATGAACTCTTGACCTAGATAGTTATCCACTTCTCGGCTGATGCGGATGCGGTGTTCCTCGTCGAAAGAGGCGTCGGCTGGAGGTTGGTAGATATCTTCCAGTTGTGTTGCAAACATGTTTGCTTTGTCCTCTGGCGCACATGCACTGGTGTTACCCAGCACCAACGTGTGATTGGATCTTTTGAGTTGTCCGGTTAGCAATTTGAATTTGGTCCAAAATTTACTGCCATTTTTTGGGTCAAGTTCGGCACAAGCCGTGTACCATTGTTGCTCCCGGTGGCGGATGATCGATCGGCGGATTATGGCGTTTAGGTGGTTCCAACTTGTCTTTAGCGCAGGATCGTGAGTGCGGTTATATTGACGGTAGATTTGGCGTTTTTGACGGATCATTTGGATTATTGGGGGCGGGAGTGGGCGGCGATTGATCGGGATGATTTTTGAAGGAGTGGAAAGAGATTTTGCTGACTGGATGATTTCTGTGAATGATTGGACGGCAGCGTCGATGTTTGGGATGGATTGAAACGATTCTGGAGGAAGAGGAAGGTTATTTGTTATGTTGCTGCGGAAAAGATCCCAGTCAGTGTTGCGGATATCTTGGATAAGCTTGATGGTATGAGGGGGGTTGAGAAGGGCGAAAAGGGTGGTGTCAACGAGGAGAGGTACGTGATCACTGGCGATGCAGGTGCCGATGATGCCTTGGTAGTTGATGTGGGGCTGGAGGTTTTCGGAGAGGATAATGTGGTCTATAATGGAGGAGCCTTGATGAGAAAGGAATGTTGGGGAATCGCATTCAACGCGACAGAGAGGGAGTTCGGAGAGGATGTCCGCAAGGAGTTGTCCGTGCCGATTTGAACTGTGATCACCGAATGTGATGTGTCTCGCGTTGAAGTCACCCATGATTATTGCGTTGCCAAGATCCGACGCAAGATCGAACAGGTCTTCGGGGAGCTCTGTGTTTGGACGGACGTACAGTCCGATGATGATGATTGGTCCGGCAGCAGATTTAATTTTGACAGCAATTGCATTGAGGTGTTCAAATGCTTGGGGAAGCTGGTATGGCGAAGATTCGATTAGGTTGCGAACAATGATCGCTACTCCTCCGTGGCCATCTGGATCCGTGTCGCGGCGATAAATGTTAAATCCAGTAACATTTAATTGGGAGTGAGGCCGCGAAAGTGTGGAGGTTAGAGCAAGGACGAGCACGCCATCTTGTTCTGCCATATTTTCAATGAGTGCGCGTTTACCTCGGAAGGTTTGCACGTTGATGGTTCCAAATCTGATAGGTTTGTTATCCATTGACTGGTGATTGTGCAACCGATGAATAGGATGCCCGAATTTCGAGCGGACGGAAACCGACGTGGATGCCGTTATTAGCGTAGGAAATTGTCATCTTGGTGTGGAATATTTTCGCAGAGAGCCCCGAAAGGATTTGTTGCATCCTGTTGCGTTCGTTGGCGGTGGCAGCTGCATTCAATACGGCAGATGTGATGAAACGCAATATGTCATATGTTGATGCAGGGAAATCGGTAATTTCCTCGGATGGAGGATCAAGGAGTTTGAGCGGAGCAGTTGCCGCTGCGCTTGACGGCTCTTTTGGGCGTTGTTTGCACTTGTGAGAGGTTGCAACATGGTCTTCGCTGCAATTCGCGCACTTGATTGGGTTTTTAATTATGTCGCACTGATTCACTGGGTGTGCTTGTGCACAGCGCAGGCACTTCACTTGTTTGTTGCATTGACCTGGATCGTGGAACTTCATGCAGCGAGAGCACTGAAGTGGTTGCGGATTAGGGGTGCGTGAGGGCTCCACGCGGTGCAGGCGATAGAAAATAACCACCCCTTTACACAGGAGTTGGTCAAGCGAAGCCTGGCTGGTGGTGACGACTCGGATAAGACGTGTGTCTGTTTTTCTCTCAAATGATTTGATGCGCCAGACGTGTTTGTACTGTATGTACGCTTCGTCCAGGTGGGCACAAACTTCGTCGATGGTCACGTCGTGGTCTACGCCGGTGATGACGCAGGAGAAAGAAGGTAGGCGTGGTTGGTTGTCGTTGGGCCGTTGGTTTGGTAGGAGATTGGTAATTGTAACTTTAGGATTTATTGATTTAAGGGAGTTTAATTTGGTCGATATGTTTGGATTAGTGCTTTTTATCAGGACGGCGCCAAGGCGAGTGGTAGTGATTGTGTGTATATTGAGACTTGGAATTTTGCTTAGTGCAGGAGCAAGTGATTTTGGTGTTTGATGGGAAACTGGGAGACCAGTGATACAAGCAGTGTAGAGAGGGGGGAGTGAATCAGGAGGGGCTGGCCGGTGAGGTATACGGATTGGGCTGCTGGCAGAAGGATGGTAGGTGAGAGAAGAACCGTTGCTTCGGGAAGAAGAATAGGAGGCGTTGAGGTCGGCATTACATTGAGATGGGCTTCTGGTTTTTCGTTTTTTGTGGTTTCTACCCTGGTACTGGAATCCGTCCAGAAGAGGATTCGAGATTTCCATGGATTCCATGATTGCGCTTTGAAGCGGAGCTTGCCCTAAAAAGGGCAGTTTTGAATTCGTTCACCACTAAACTCTAATGGTGTTCACTCACAGGAAAAGAGTAAGATTCGAGCAGATAAGCTCTGCTGGCCAAGATTACTCAATATCTCCACGATATCAGAGGTCTAGGAAAGCAGACTGAAGACGAGGACACCACCTGAGTGACCTGTCTGATCGATGACTGATCGATGTGATGTGATGTGTGAACAGTCGCCGTGCCGTGGCTTATCATATAACAGATGCTTGGGTGCTGGGTTTCAACCAATAGCAGCTAAGTATTCTAGAGGGAATGTGTTGTAGCGTTGTAGTATGAATGTTTGGGCGGAGTTTATGAACCTGCTTTAACGCTTTTATATAGAAATTCACATAAATATACACACGACAGTCGTTATAGTTTGCATTGTGTATTATTATATTGTCTGTGTTTGTACATTTACCTTGCGAACATGCCGCCAAAGGCAAGTGGTAAAGCAGCCAAAAAAGCTGGAAAAGCGCAAAAAAATATCTCCAAGGATGACAAAAAAAAGAAACGGCGCAGGAAGGAGAGTTGCGCAATGTACATTTACAAAGTGTTGAAACAAGTTCATCCCGATACTGGTATCTCAAGTAAAGCTATGAGTATCATGAATAGTTTTGTGAATGATATTTTTGAGCGAATTGCTGCCGAAGCTTCTCGTCTTGCTCACTACAACAAACGTTCTACAATTACGAGCCGGGAAATTCAAACTGCTGTTCGTCTGTTACTTCCTGGTGAACTGGCAAAACACGCTGTCAGTGAGGGAACCAAAGCTGTTACTAAATAACCACTGGCCACTGGGTCAGACTGTACATCCCACGCAAGCCCCCAACCGTGTAATAGCCATTGTTACTTTTATAACCTCTCGTTATGCAGTGATTAGTAGAAAGGGGAATGAATGAAACCTGGAACTGCTTTACCTATAAAATTAAGTAAATTATCAACAAACAAAAGTTTGTAGTGTAAAAAAATAAGAAAGAAATGCCCAAAAATTCAAATAACACTAATTTAAGGTCGGCCCGTAATTCGAAGGCTATGCAATGTTCATTTGATCAAAAATAAACAAATGTGTGTGTGTGTGTGTTGTTAATTTATTTTGCCATAGACCAACACTATCTTCTATAAATCAAATTATTGCTACTGACCGCCCCGAAAATCGAAAGCTTACTATTTTTAATTTGATCAAAAATAAATAAATCTGTACATTTTTAATTTATTTAACCTTAGTCCGAGACAGTGTTCTTAAAATTTGAGAGTTTTTACTATTAGCCGTACAACTAAAGTACCTAACATTGTTTATCTCCATCTCACCCAACGAGTTATACAAACGATTTTGTCTAAGTGAAATTTGTATTATTATTACAGCGAGCATTACATGACTAATGCCCGGTATTATAAACGTCAAATAACTAATATACTCTGTAGATTTTATTTACTAACCAAGTAAAATACTTTACTCCATAGATTTCCGTATTATAAACGATAAATAGATTTACTTCCCTAGTAAATCTCACAATTAAATTACTCCCATGAATTTCTAGCGATTAAAATTTATTCTGTTATTTACTTGACGGATTCATGTTGTGTTTTTTATTTAAATATTAATATTTAAAAATATTTTGCTCGTTTTTGCCAATTTCTAAACAAAAAATATATAAATTTGGCATTATGCACAACATAATATTTGATAATCTGATACATATATGAAACAATAACATTAAATATAAAAATAAAAATATTTGGCGCAATACACACAAATCATCACGAATAACAACTATTATATATTTTATATTATATATAAAATACTATTGATTATATAATACAAAAAATAATACTTAATAAAATAATAACCGCAAAGACCATCAAATAATTAATTATTCCTTAATTTATTAATAAGTAGAGTTTTTTTTTTTTTTTTTCTATTATTAATTCCATTTCTTTTCTTTTAAGTAATAATGTGTCTCTGCTTTATCTGCCTCTCTGTAATTTATCCCTCTTTCTCGTATTTTATCCATTATGTTTGTCAACAACTAAATTCTACCCTCAAATAATGAACCGTTACTAAATTTGAAATATTTTTCTGCTGTCAGACCCCTATGAATGAATAGATGAACTAATTTAGTCGGTAAATCTCCCAATAGCTAATTTACTAGTACGATTCTATTATAACACGCAAAATTATATTAACTTTGTAAGTAAATTTAGTTGCATAGTAACTATTTGACGTTTATTCTGTTCTTTATAATACCGGGCATAATTTAGGTAAAATTTCAGTAAATAGGGTTTTGGAAATATCCATTATAAATAATATACCGAAGTAGTAGAAATGTGCTCCCCTCCCAAGCTTGCGTTATAGGGCTGACCGTTACGTCTGCCCCCCTGCCCCTGCTTATATTTACTGTTTGGAAAATTCGGGTTTTATTGCTAGTATAAAAACTTAATTATCCTACCTTCAACTCAACCAACAGCAAGATGTGTTATATAATATACACCTAAATAATCCATTTATTTCGAATACAAACAAAAGCGCAAATTCCTTTCTTATAAAATAAAATGGTGGCCCTGAAAAGGGCCTATTTTTATATATTGATTTTTAATACGAATGTATCATACTATTTAGCCTCCAAAACCATACAATGTACGACCTTGACGTTTCAATGCATAAACTACATCCATAGCCGTAACAGTTTTTCTTTTGGCATGTTCGGTGTAAGTGACGGCATCCCTGATAACATTTTCTAGGAAAACCTTCAAAACACCACGAGTTTCTTCGTATATTAAGCCAGATATACGTTTCACACCACCGCGTCTTGCCAATCTACGGATAGCAGGCTTAGTAATACCTTTGATATTATCACGTAATACTTTACGATGACGTTTAGCACCACCTTTACCCAAACCCTTTCCACCCTTGCCTCTTCCAGTCATATTTGTTGTAAGTTACGTAGTAAGTAAGTTCACTGTTCAACGACACGCAACTTCTGCTGTCTGACACAAAAAACCAGTAGTTCCAGTAGTTTTTTCCAGTAAGAGTATTTATTTATAACATAATTATGTACAAGATAAGTATAACATTGTATTACAAATAAAATTATAAGGCCGTTCTAGGGCATTTATGCCCTCTTCAACCAATGCTTATTATATAAGAAAAATATGACACAAAAAAAAAAATTACATTAATATATATATACATACATACATACATATATATATATATACATACATATATATACACACATATACTCACATATATATATAAATATTCAAATTACAATAAAAATGATAAATATTGATAACTAAAACAAGTATTTCATTAATGATATAAACTGTAACTTAAGGCAGTGATTTCACTTATTGAGATTCATCTCAATACTAGGGGGATGTTTTCGAGAGTGGAGGATAGCAACGGAGGCAAGGTTTTGGCCCGTTGTAAAAGTACTGCTGGGGGAAATCGATATTTTGACTTCAGGCGGCGGCGATGCATTGGGGAAGAAGATAGGATGCGCAAGCTTGGCCCGTTGTTTTTGATACAGCGGTCGGCGTAACGCTGCTGAGTTGTGTGAATTCGCTCTACTATGGTTACCATGTCCGCTATTAGGTGCACTTCGTCTGAGCGATGACGGGGAGACAGCCCCATCAAACGTCATAGGAATGTTCTTTCTAGTCGTAAAAGTGGTAGTAAAGCTTTTTCGGGAGCCCCCGCCAACCAGACTGCTCGATAATCGGCTACCGGACGCACAAATACTTTGTAAGTGAGCAGTTGCGTGCTTCGGCTGATTCCACGCAGTCGTCCTCTTAGTAGAGAGATGAGGTTGATTCGTTTTCGCATTTGGGAAACCATTGCTTGAACCTGAGGTCCCCAGTGGAGCGTGTGGGATAGTTTGTGTCCCAAGTAGTTAACAACCTTGATTGGATTGATCCGGATGTTCCACATGAAGGCACTGAGATCACCGCGAACTGGTATATGTTGATGGTGGAAGAATATTAATTGAGTTTTTGTTGGGTTGGGTTTTATGCGCCACCGGCGCATCCACTCTTGTAGTGCATCCAGATGGACCTGGAGCAGTTGGATGGCTTTGGAAGGTTTGCGGGCAATGGACCAGCAGACCGTATCATCTGCATATTGTTGGGATTTCGTTGCCGCGTTCACTGGAGATGGCAGGTCACAGCAGTAGAAAATGAATAGCAGTGGCGAAAGGACTGATCCTTGGGGGACTCCTGCTGAGATTCGGAAGGAGTGCGAGAGCTCTCCACCTACACGGATTGTTGCCGTTCTGTTGTGCAGGAATGCAGCCACAGCACGAACCAGTAGAAGGGGTAGGTTTCTTTGGATCAACTTGACTATGATGCCTGAGTGCCACACCTTGTCGAAGGCTCTTTCGAGGTCCAGAAAGGCCGCTCCAGCGACCTTCCCTTGGTTGGCTGCGTTGGTTACATCCGAACAAAGTCTGAGAATGGCATCTTGAGCCGCATGGAGGGGCCGGAAGCCGAACTGGTTCTCAGGAAGGATATTGTTTTGAGAGAAGAATAGAGATAGTTTGGTAGAAAGGATTTTTTCATAAAGTTTGCTCATAGTATTCAGCAGAGAGATTGGCCGATATGAACCAGGGATGGAAGGTGGTTTGTGAGGTTTTAGTATCATGATTATAATTGAAGACTTCCATCGAGAGGGATGGAAACCGAGAAGGAAGCAAGAGTTTAGGATAGTAGTTAAGAAGAGAATAGGGGAGGCAGGAAGATGTTTGAGAACCAGGGATGTTATTCCATCCTCTCCTGGAGCTGAGCGACCCTTCTTCGTTGCAATGGCTTCGGTAACGTCTTCCAAGGAGATGGGATCCGACTTAAGTTGCTCAAGAATATCGGGAGGAGGAGGCGTCGCCAAGTAATGGTTCACAGTCAGATCTGTGGTTTCCAGGAAAGCGTCGTCGAAAAGCTGATCTTCCGGAATCTGGTGGCATTCTTCCATGAAATCGGCGAAGATGGCTGCCTTGTCTGAAGGAGAAGCGGCGATGATGTTGTTCACTTTCAAATGGTGAATTGGATTGGCTAGTTGGCCAGACAGTGCCTTGAAGCTTCGCCAGAACTTGGCTCCATCTTGCGGGTTTAGTTCAGAGCATACCTTGTTCCAAGATTGTTCCCGGAACTGGAGAACAGCTCGCCTAATGATTGCGTTGAGTCTGTTCCATTGAGTCTTGGCAGCAGGGTTTCCCGTTCGAATGTAACCGCGGAACAAACGTCTTTTCTCGCGGATCATGTTCACAATATGAGCTGGAAGTGGAGTGCTGTTCCCCTTGATTGTTTTGGTAGGGATAGTCACTGTGGTAGCCTCTTGAATGGAAGTGGTTAGGAGATCCACAGCCTCGTTGATCAGTTGCCCGGTTGAGAAGAATTGGGGTGGAGCTGGAAGGCTGGTGTCTAGCTCCGTCTGGAACCGACACCAGTCCGACTTTGCGTAATCCCGGATGGTTTTGGAGAATGACCTTGGAGGAGAAGCCTTCAGTAAAGTGGAGTCTACCAACAGCGGTAGGTGATCGCTTGTAACGCTGGTGCCAATGGAAGCAGTTAATGAGAATCGATGGGAGATCCGTTCAGCAACTAGAATATGGTCGATAATTGAACTCCCTACTCCGGCAAAGAAGGTTGGTTCTTGATTCTCTATCCGTACGAATGGCAATTTGTCTAGGATGTTCAGGAGCTTCCTTCCATGACGGTTAGTAACGTGGTCACCGAAAGCAACATTCCTAGCGTTAAAGTCACCCAGAATGACGGAGTTTCTGTATTGAGAGACAAACTCAAAGAGTTCATATGGAAGTCCTTGATTGGGCCGGAAGTAGACACTAAACGCATGAATTTTGGTTCGTGCTGTGTGAATGATTGCGCCGACTACGTTAAGTTCCGCGAATTGCGGAGGCAGGATAAGTGGTTCGCTGGCATACATCTGGTGGATCATGATAGCGACGCCACCATGGGAGTCCGGGTCCACGTCTCGGCGGTAGGTGTGGAAGTTCTTCAGCTTCAAGGTGCTCATAGGCTTGGCTCTGGTTTCGGACAGTGCGAGAACGTGTATGTTGTCTTGACGTACCAAGTTTTCTACTAGAGCTCGTTTCCTGGAGAAACCGCACACATTTATAGTTGCCATTTTTGACGGTTGTTCAGCCATTATGAACCGGAGAGTTGATAGTGGTTGTGGTGGAATTCCGAATGAACGGAGAACATCCTATGTGCATTTTTGCACCTGAATAGGAAACCGAGAGTTTCGTCTCGAAGATGGATGAAGCGAGGTTTTTCAAGACTGCTAGCATTTTAACTTGTTGGTTTGGTGAAACGTTGATGAGTGCTGCAGTCACGAAGCGGATCACGTCGTGTACAGTGGCAGGTTCTGGTTTGCTCTCTTCAGCGGAGAGGGTAGCTGGCCGGTCAACACATTTGACTGTTGCAGTCGCAACGTCGCTGGATGGTTTGGCTGGTCTCTTGGGACACTTGTAGCTGGTGGACGGATGGTTTTCTGCGCAGTTGGTGCACTTCATGATTGCGGCTTCGAACGTGTAGTGGTTGGTGTTGTGAACACCGGAGCAGTGCGCGCAACTCAACGGGTTGCGACACTCTCCAGGCGAGTGGAATTGCTGACATCTTGTGCATTGGTGAGGTTGTGGTGTGGGAGGGTGCGATGGCTCCGTCCGATGATGATGATAAAAGATATTAATACCTTTATTGAGCAGGTGGTCCAGGGTATTGTGATCCGTAGTGATGACTCTGACGAGCCTAGTTTCCTTTTGGGTTAGACGCGAGATGATTCTAACCACCTTGGTGTGTTGTAGGTTGGATTCGTCAAGGTGAACCTTGATGTCTTCCATCGAAATATCTGAGTCTACTCCCGTGATGACACACGAGAAGGTTGGCATACGTGGTTGGTAGCGACCCTTGGTTGGTGGGGAGTCGAGTGCCACGACTATGACTGGTTCCTTGATCATGTCCCTGAGGACACGCAGCTTGACAGCTGCATGTGGATCCGGACTTTTGACCAGGATAACGCCATGTCTGGTTGAAGTCACATTATATATTTCTACTTTGGAACGGTAGAAATATGGCGCAAGAGCTTTTGGAGTTAGCAGGTGAGACGGCAGTTTGGCAATTGAAACAGTGTAATGGTGCTGATGAGTGAGATGATTACCCCGATAGGCAGGTGAGCTTGCTGGTTTCTTGGCCTCTGGTTCTTCTAGTGATGATGCCAGACTGGAGGCTGATGCGCAGGACGAGATGGTGTTGTTGTGGTTGTTGGCTTGAGTCTTACGCCTCTTCCTGGAGTCTCTTGCTTCATGCCATTCACCTTCGTCGTCGGTCCCACCAGGGGCTATAGTGATGTCCATAGACGTAGACATGGAGCTTGCCACAGTAGGTGGACAGCGGAGTAAATCTCGAAACTGACACTAGAAATTTATTTTAACAAACAAGGGAGGCGGGTAGAATGTCCTTTACAAATAATAATAATTCACAGAAGGCTTGTCCTGAAAAGGACAGATTTGTTGAGAGTAATCTCGAAATTGATACTAGCACTAAGTAACAATTCACTAGGGCTTGTCCTGAAAAGGACAGGTTTGTTGGGTTGTAACGACACAAAACGTTGACAGGTAGATCACAGTGCCGATCCTGTCAGGACACAAAAAACCTTTTGCTGACGTATCTTTATAGAGAGTAACAAAATGCTGATGGGCGTTACTGGCTAAGCCAATAGGCAGCGGCGGGGACTGCTCACAGTATAAAGACCATAAATATACGTACCTAAACGAAAATACACTCATTGTAAACTGTTCGTTGTTCATTTGCAGTTGTACAGTGAATAAAGTAGTCGCTGTGTTAACTATGGCACGTACTAAGCAAACTGCGCGAAAATCCACTGGAGGCAAGGCTCCTAGAAAACAACTTGCAACTAAGGCTGCACGTAAGAGTGCCCCAGCGACTGGTGGCGTTAAGAAACCACATCGTTATCGACCTGGAACTGTAGCGCTTCGTGAAATTCGTCGTTACCAAAAAAGTACTGAACTACTCATTAGAAAATTACCCTTCCAACGACTAGTACGAGAAATTGCACAGGATTTTAAGACTGACTTACGCTTCCAAAGTTCAGCAGTGATGGCACTTCAGGAGGCTAGCGAAGCATATTTGGTAGGATTGTTTGAAGATACCAATTTGTGTGCTATCCATGCTAAGCGTGTTACAATTATGCCCAAGGACATACAATTAGCTAGACGCATCCGAGGCGAACGAGCTTAATGCTTAAGGACAATTTTTCTTCTTATAATATATAATAACAATCGGCTCTTTTCAGAGCCACAAATTTATTTATTTAAAAGAATGTACATAATTTGCAATATTTTACCGATTTATTTAATAAATGTATGTATAAGAATAATATTTGGTAGATGCATTGTAAATGGCGGTATAAATCGAGATTAAATTTGATCTCGATTTCTTTTTATTAGAAGTCGAGGATAACTATAATCTCGATAAATCAATGCTATTAACAAAAACTATTTTTCAATTGTAGTTTTTGATAGGTGCATTATAAATGGTGGTATAATTCGAGATTAATGAGATCGAGCCTAATTGAAGTTTTGAACTGCGAGATTTGATCACGATTTTGTTTTATTCGAGATCGAGAATAACTAAAATCTCGACAAATCGCTGCTATTAACATATGCTATTTTTCAGTAGCAGTATTTGGCAGGTGCATTGTAGTTGGTGGTATAAATCGGGATCTAGCCAAACCAAAGTGACGTTAACTTTTATAAGAATTATCTTTTCTCGAACAGATTATGGTCAAAAAAGATGCAAGAATGTTCAAAACGTGGATATAAACGTGTAGGTAAAAACTAAGGACAGCAGAAAAATGGGGATCTGTTTACGTTGTTAATTAAATCTTTTATAATATATGATTAGTAAAAAATATAGGTATCCAATATTATTGTAAATAACGTGTTTACCTAGATGTAACCTACTGTAAATGCATCAATTTCTTTCATTATAAAAATATGGTGGCCCTTAAAAGGGCCGTTTCTGAATTGAATACCTTTAATACCCTTCGATATATTTACTTCTTCTTTGGTTTTGTCGACTTCGGTTTGGGTGATTTAGGCTTTTTTGTTGGAGCTTTTGCGGTTTTCTTTGCCTTGGACGGCGAAGACTTTTGCTTAATGGCCGTTGTAGGTTTCTTCTTTTCTGCGGCAACTTGTGGTTTCCGTAACTTTGTCGTCGATACTCTCTTTGTTTCTGTGGTGGTCTTAGTGGGAGCTTTAGCTTTTGCAGCAGATGGTTTAGGGGTAACCTTTTTAGGTTTGTTTGTTGTGTTCTTTGTTTTCTTTGTTACCGCAGTTGAAGCTAATTTGAATGATCCAGATGCACCCTTACCTTTGGTTTGCACAAGTGCCCCAGATGCAACACTAGCTTTCAAGTATTTCTTGATGAACGGTGCAAACTTTTCGCCTTCAACTTTGTATGTTACTGAGATATACTTCTTAATTGCTTGAAGCGATGAACCACCGCGTTCCTTCAGATGTTGAATAGCGTTATTAACCATGACAGCAGTAGTTGGATGAGAGGTTTTAGGACGATCAATTTTTTTATCCTTTTTGGTCGCCATTTTCTTTGAAGTACTCTGTTGCGTTTCCGCATTTGAAGTTACAGCTACAGCGATATCAGCCATTTTAACTTTTCAATAATAGCAGATACTAACTTGAATTGTTGGTTGGAATTTTAGAGATCAATTATTGTGTGTCGCTCGTACCACCGAACGGCAGAGAAAACGGTTACCGCCAACGTGTACCTCTGTCTTGATTTGGATAGCAAGAAACGTTCGTTCAATTTTTCTTCTTTATTCAATTACTAATTAGTATCTGAAACAAAATTTAAATTGGACAAATAACCAATATGTTAATAAACAGTTGTTCACCTATTTAATTTCCAATTAACTGTTGAATTCAAGTATTGCTTGATATTTTGTACATAACTACATGGGTGTCCATGATGAAAGTGTTATGATAACATATTAACGAAGGTAATGCCTGTACCATTATTAAAATTAAAATTTCAGCATTAATATATCAATAAAGTGTTAATGTTTATTAACTTTATGATAAAAATTCAACTGTAGTTCAGTATTTGCTATTTAAAAATCAACATATAAAATCATGATATAGCTATGGGTTCAACATCATGTTCATTTCATATTAGCATCAGCTATATTATCCGTAATCGTCGTATATTTATATAAAACTTCATAAATCTAAAAGCATCATTTTGAAAACGGTGCATAATTTATAACACTTACACCTATCCCAACATTTCATGCAACAAAGTATCTTTATACTGAATATAAAGGAAAAATAGCCGTCACCATATACATATTACATAATTAATTAAATGCAACGCCACTAAAACAAAATACATTGTTCTATTTTTTCACAAAAGTTTACACAGCACAAGACATACCCCATACTCACAGTCGTATGCCTAAATATTTTTAATCAAATCAAATATCATATTATTTGCAATGATTATTGAAAAGTACTAGATTCCGATCATAATATCATTATTGCTTGGATGTAGAAGTTCAGTTAGGAAAATTTTGTTATTAAAATAGTTTTGTTAGAAAGTATGACGACTTCAGTATTAGCAAGTTTTGCCAAGCATATTATCGAAATAAAAAATTATCAAAATTGAATGAGAATGAAAAGATTTTTATATAGTAATTTATACGTATTTTAACTACAAGTGTATTTTATAAATGTGTATATTTAATACACGTGTATTTAATTCACGCGTAATTAAGAGCTTTTTACACGAGTATACGTGACACGTGAGCACGTGTATATGAATACACGTTCAAAATGCTAAGCTCTAGTAATTACACCCGCTATTATATGTATTTATTTACTTAAATTTAAAAATGTATGAGATTATTTTATATCTTTGGCATTTGCGACAACATCGTAATGATGTTGCAACTCCGCAATGTATGGCCTTGAGCATGATAACGGCAGTCGAGCCGAAAAAAGTCATTGTGAGGGCGTTGTAACATATAATGACATTTTCTTTGTAACGTGCAGGGGTGCAGGTGGGTGTCAACTGCAATGACCCCCACCCCCACCACAATGGACTACAAAAGTGATGACGTCATAAAATTCAATTGTGGCCGCCCCGTGATATTTATTTCTTATGGGATTTAACATAGAGGTGAAGTTTGCATGTGTGTCACAATCTTAATATAAAGCTGGTGGGCATGACTTATTTTTTTTTTTAGTAATTTTTATAGATTCATGTATTTAAACTAGGGCGACCATAAATAATTAGTTTGCAATTAAATATTGCCATTATTATATATTATGGGAAAATATGTTGGTGTTGCCGAATAGTCCTTGTTTATTTCCATTAGATGGCACGCGCGGATCCCTAAACTGGTCTTCTGATTGGCTGCTTGTAACTAACAGTTCATTTATTTGACAATATGTATTTATAAATATACGGTTTCTAGCCATATCTATAAACATTACTAACAGGCTATGTCGACTCTATTGGCTCAAGTGGTTTTATTTTTTCTCTTTCTAATTTTTGAAGTTCATACCCCGTACACATAGCGGTGTGCTGCCACAGTGGTGGCGCCAGCGAGCGAGCCGGAGGAGGTCCGGCCGCCCTCAAAATGATCTGTGGCCCTCGGTTGCCCCCCCCCGTATTTATATTTATAATTAAACGTAAATACGAGTATTACATATAACTATAGATGTGTGCCCCCTTACATGTTTTCCTGGTCCTTGCTGGCCCCTCCAAATTTATAAATATCGTACCGCCACTGGCATGATCATAAACGTCAATCACATTTTTCATGTGTTTATAGCTGCTTACAGCAACAAGAATTTAACTTTTATTTAGGTGTTAGGTTTCGATGTGTTTGTGATTTTATTCAAATAATTGTTTTGCTTAAGTTTGTTGTTTCACAATTTTACGTTGGTCAGTTTTGGCTCTAAAGTGTTCATAGACAACATTCCGAAAATAGTGACATTCGATTCCGGGAGAGTCAATACGTGTATTTCCGTGTATATTTATATGTATAAACAAAATTGTTTCTTTGATGTACATAAATGTTATATATAAAATGTCGGTAAAGTTATCCACAGTATTCTACAGCATACAATTTTTGTTGCCAACATAAAAAACTAAAAATCCCTTAGATTTTTATTTCGCTTAATACGTGGTATTCAGATCTCAATTGTGTTTCATTTTGTGTAGAATATCAATAATTAGCTATATATAATCAAAAACTGTAGAAATATGTTCAGGAATTATGAATTATCATTAAAAACCCCCGGCTCATAGGAACAAACAGCACGTCGTCCGACGTTTCCCTGATTTACAAAAAATCTAAATGTCTAAGATCTACACACTGACACCTTTCAGAAAATGTATAAAACATATGAATTTACTTAGTGCATGCATTAAAAAAATAACATTTTAAAATGGAATTGGCTACTTGCTACATCTTCTTAATTTGTATGAAAATCTACACAGTCCTTATGCAAATGTGATACATCATCTTAATCAGTGCACTTTTTGCTATCATTTAAGATATAATACATAGAAATCGAACGAGTGTACTCAACGTACATTGAATAGAATCAAAATGGTGCACCTGCGACTATAGACATTTCCCCAATTTACAAAAAATCTAAATGTCTAAGAAATAAGGGAGAACTGTTTTTGTAATCTACACACTGACACCTTTCAGAAAATGTATAAAACATATAAATTCACGCAGTGCACGTATTAAACAAGATTTGGTAAGCGTAAAACGCACCAACGCGTAGAGCTCGCCCAGGTAAAGCCTGTTCTACATTATACAAGTTTCATACTAGAAACTAGAGCCCGTGCCACATAGAAATGTGCATGCGCGAAAGACACATTTGAGTATTGCTCCTCCCTCTTTCCTAAAGGGCCAATAATATGCAATGCGCTCGGCCAAATTGAGCTCAGTGACGTGCGATTGATTTTACCCAAATAGTATTGAAAATTACTGTGTGTTATTAGCTCGTTAGTTAATTTTTTTTTTATATACATATATATAATAAAGTTTATTGTTTCAATTTATAATTGAGGTGCAACTATTTAATGTTTTTAAATAGAAGTAAAATTTAATGTAGGCATAAACGAGAAATATTTTGTAAACTTCACGCCGCTGGTGCCAGATAACGTTATCTCACCAACGTGGCAATAACATGTTACAGCGAAACGCATGAAGCTTCAACGCTGAATGCACTCGTATGTCATATATTATACAACTGGAGGACTGTAGGCGGGACCTCGTAATCTATTGCGATGTGCGGCACACTGACTATTGAATATATTGTGTAGGAGAACATAGTGCAACAGAACTACGCTCTAAAAATAGTGGTTCATAGTAGCTGCGCAAGAAATGATTGACGTGCACATTTCTATTTGGCACGGGCTCTAGTACAAGTTTTAATACTAGAATCTAGTATGAAACTTGGGTAATGTAAATTAGGCAAAATCACATCAAATTTTGTGTACTAGATACTTTTTATAAACTAGGTCTGGTCCTATTTTCCATCCAAGTTCGATACTATTTTGGTAGATACCAACTTGAAACAAATTACAGGCTTTGACGTTTAATAAAATTTATATTTGTTGTCAGAAGAAATAATCAAAACGTTAATTAATTTATATGAAATTCAACCACTGTTGTATAAGGTATAATCTTATAATAAAAATAAGAGTTATATATTTATGATATTTTGTATTTTCACAACAAAATTAATTATCTGCACTTAACCTCCAAATGTCAAATTTATAAAAATTTGTTGGCACTGGCAACTGATTTAGACAAAGAACACGAATATCTCTATTTACATCACACTGTACTTTACTATTAAGTATCCAAATTTCATACTAGATTCTAGTATTAAAACTTGTACTAGTTTCTAGTATGAAACTTGTATAATGTAGAACGGGCTTAAGATATGCATTGCGAGCGGTGGCATTTAATTATTATGGCCTTTTGGTTAACAATTTGAAAAGATGTTATAGATAAAAAAAGTCTTACATTTTTTTGTAGATTATATTGATACAAAAATATGTAAAGCAATCGGTCGTGTGTCTGTAGCATTCTCGGATTAAAAAATATCTTAAGACAACAAGGGTTTGTCTCGTCGCCCTGAATCCAAAAATATATATAACTGGATGTTAGTCGTCGCTCGTAAGACCAAATTTGTAACTCCTCTGAAGGTACCAAAGCGATTCACACCAAATTTGCTACACATATTATTTACTATCCCATTTGTATTCACTCGCAGTTTAAATCCAATCGCTCGTATACTTTCCGAGTTATAGGCCCCCCTTAATACTGCCCTTATAAAAATAATTTAAACACCCAAAAATTCTACTAATAATTCTAAGATATTTTATTCCTACATGAATTTTTCATATTGTTAACTCAAAGGCCATAAAAAATTATTAAATATAATAATTTTGAATTTTGTTAACCAAAAGGCTCGCATCGTATATATTACACTTAAAAGGCGAACTGAACGCATTGATGCGTTATACGCGTACCAAATCTTATTTATATAAAAATAAATTGAATTAAAAAATGAGATGGTATGCTTAAAATTTATATAATTATTTTTTTAAGTCGAATTTTGCAAAACACTTTTAAGAATATATTCTAGACATATTAAGACAAAAAAAAAATCGATTCTTTTTCTTTTCACAATGTGAATACCCCCTTAATAAACCGAATATATTTTATGCAAAGTTAAACTCATTTAAGATTTAAGAAACGTGGCAAACTTGTTAAAATATCGACATAACTTTGACAGTATAGTTATCTTTTGTCGAGTTTTTGTTATACATAAAAAACAAATTGCATATTTTAAAATTAATAATTATTATATTCAAATATGTCTTTATGGACCTTGGGTTCACAATATGAAAAAATATCTTTATCTTTACGTCGGACGTTCTTATGTGAACATGTAACTGATGGTTACTGTTCACGAGTTCGCCTTTTTGAATGTGATGTGGATTAAGGAAATAAAATGCACAAATAAAATATAATTTAATTAACAAAACATTTATTAAATTCAGATAAAATATACATTAATAATCACAAAGTTATATTTAATAAAAGTTAAACAATACAAATAAAAAGTTTAGGTAAATTGAACAAATTATAAAAATACTTTGAAGCCACAATGATTTAAAACAAACAGAATTATTCCATGTACAAAATATTTACTTAAAAATTATTCAAACTCTCAGAACGCTATTCGCAAAAATATTCAATATAAAAATTATTTAAAGCAAATAAAACTAAAACATTTACTGATATGATAAACTACAACAAAAAATTATGTAATTCTAGTTTTAGTTAATTTACCTGAGTTTTTTTTACTATATTTCTGCGTATAATTATATGATTTATAATTGTAACTTTACATGGACTTGTAAATTTATATCCATTATTTACATAGTGTTGCTGTCTTTTAAAAATCGTATTTAACAAAATGTTTATTATAATATGAATTGAATATTCAAAATCAATATTTGGAATGTAGTTTTTGGAAAGAAAAAGAAGTGATTTTTATGAAACCTGTTAGTTGCATCAATCAGTATTTGAATAATAGTGATTGATGCTTAAGCCCTGCCACCTCGACAAGGTCGGTTCCACGTCGGCAGGGACCCGCCTCCCCCCTGAAATTCGTCACTTTAGTAAGAGTTGCAATCGCGAGTACTCGCCGCAGACTTGGACTTAACTATCGCGCGAGCCCCACCGAACAGACAGAGCCCCTGCTTCTTCTGATCTAGTCGACACGCCTCAACGACGCTAACCCATTTAAGGATACGCACGGCGATCAAACTTAAAGTTCGTTTTACCAAGGACTTACTTGGGACTTGGATCAGTACAGGTAGCGCTGCCGGGCCGCCAACTGGTGAACGAGTACCTTTGATTGCAACGTTACTACACTGCGAATTATATATTATTCGTCGCTCGTTGGGTGCCCACTATTACATTTAATTCCATTTATTCAACACTTAAGTAAGAGTTTGTTTCTTCCAACCGCGGAATAGCCAAATTCTGTGGTCTTTTTGCGCGCGACGATATGATTTTATACTCCAGCAGGAGATCACACGGGGCCACTGAATATTTTGAGTACCTTTGGTTTGCAAACAGTTACATAAGTGTGAATACCCCTTAAAGTTCAAACATTTGGTGCACCATACACAGCTGTAAAATAATTATACAAATTAATACAAATAAAATAAAATAAAATAAAATAAAATACTCGTAGGGCCCTACTGTAGACCTGAAAACATAATTTAATAATTAGAAGTTGGGGAAATAAGTGGCCTTAAAACCGCAATCATTCCCATTTATATCACACACAGCATACCACACACAGCATACCACACACAGCATACCATACAAAGCATACCATACACAGCATACCACACACAGCATACCACACATAGCATACAAAACAGAACGGACACATTATATTATATAGGAATACAATAGGTTAACAATTAGCGCTTTTAAATCGTCGATTTTACCTCGATATCGATATCGTAAATAATACCTCGACTGGAACTGGAACTGGAACTGGAACTGGAACTGGAACACGTCCGATTGCTTCCCTCGATGTTTTAATACTGTTTATAAATGTTCATTATAACTATAGGACTGGTTCAATTTATAAAAATCAAGTTTGTCGTCATAAACACACACACACACACATTCAATAATTATGTGATTCTGACATTCTGTTAATGAAACTAGTCATTATAATGTTTCTACATTATAGTTACGTATTCACGATTTTAAATATTTATGGCGATTTGAGACATTGACAAGTACAGAAGAGCTGTGGTATTCGGTACGTACAATGCACCAATGCGTCCAGCTCGCCCTTAGGTAAGATACGCAATGCGAGCAGTGTCTCCCTTCTACTTCACGCTTGGCATTAAAATTAAAAATATCTTAAAATTTTTAGTAGAATTTTTAAGTGTATTTGTTATTTTTATAAGGGCAGTATTAAGGGGGGCTCTAAATTTTGGGGCTCTATAACTCGAGAAATATACGGGCGATTGGATTTATACTGCGAACGGATTCAAATGGGATGCCAAATAATATGTGTACCAAATTTGGTCTTACGAGCGACCGAGCGACGACTAACATCCAAGTATATAAGTTATATACATTTTTGGATTCAGGGCGACGAGACGAACACTTTTTCTCCGAGCCAATATTTGCTTTATAGCGTAATTCTATATGTTTTATATGTGTAATGTATGTTCTTTACGAATAAAGGTCACATTTACGAAGGGAACGCTTAGTTTTTCTTTAAATTAAGAAGATATAGCAAATAGCCAATTCCATTTAGAAAATGTTATTCTTTTAATTCGTGCACTAAGTGAATTTATATGTTTTATACATTTTCTGAAAGGTGTCAGTGTGTAGATTACAAAAACAGTTCTCCCTTATTTCTTAGACATTTAGATTTTTTGTAAATTGGGGAAATGTCTATAGTTGCAGGTGCACCATTTTGATTCTATTCAATGTACGTTGAGTACACTCGTTCGATTTCTATGTATTATATCTTAAATGATAGCAAAAAGTGCACTGATTAAGATGATGTATCACATTTGCATAAGGACTGTGTAGATTTTCATACAAATTAAGAAGATGTAGCAAGTAGCCAATTCCATTTTAAAATGTTATTTTTTTAATGCATGCACTAAGTAAATTCATATGTTTTATACATTTTCTGAAAGGTGTCAGTGTGTAGATCTTAGACATTTAGATTTTTTGTAAATCAGGGAAACGTCGGACGACGTGCTGTTTGTTCCTATGAGCCGGGGGTTTTTAATGATAATTCATAATTCCTGAACATATTTCTACAGTTTTTGATTATATATAGCTAATTATTGATATTCTACACAAAATGAAACACAATTGACATCTGAATACCACGTATTAAGCGAAATAAAAATCTAGGCGATTTTTAGTTTTTATGTTGGCAACTAAATTTGTATGCTGTAAAAAACTGTGGATAACTTTACCGTCATTATATAAATATATATTTATCATGTACGTAAATGTTTTACCAATAAATCGACATAATAATTTAATATATTTACTAATAAATAAGTATCATACGTATTTGAGTTTTTTTTTTTTAATACTTATTATTTTACTCGATTTTTGGTGAAAGATTACAATATTCTGATGTTAATAGACAATCGAACATAACGTTTTCATTTGAACAATGACGTTATTTTCGCTTCTCTATTCATGATTCAGCATGTTTTGATCTTCACTGAAAATCAATCCAATTTTGTATTTTCTGCAACCAGTAATGCATATGAATTTCATATTTCCCGCCGCCCATTTAGTTCATACCCCATACACATCGGAAACACTTCTACAGCGCCTCTTTAAGGAGTCGACAGTCTAGTAGTGTATTATCTATGATTACTAAACATATATTTTAATATAATACAATACGTAAAGACCCAAAAGGTGTCTCAAGGTATATTAATGAAATCAGAGATATTTTGTCAAAATTATGTCAATAATTATAATGTTTTATAGAATTTCTCTGATTTCAATAATATAACTTAAATAATAAGCTATTGGGTCTGTACATATTATATTATAATAAAATATAGGTTGAATAATGTGTATAGATATAGCTATTGACTTTGGTCATTTGGATTACGTGGAGTTTATTATTTTGGTGCAGACTCTGCTGCTACGCTATATAGTTACGCAAGACCATTTTTGGTCTTGCATATTTGCGTACGTCGTTTTCAACTTTAAACTTTCCGGATTTCTCGGTGTGTTATTTATAATTAATGTTTTGTAGAAGCGGTGACATTGGTTAATACTGGTATTATATATATATAAAATTGGTATATAACTGTAACGGGTAATGGGTAACGGGTAACGCGTAACGGGTAACGGATAACGGATAACGGATAACGGGTAACGGGTAACGGGTAACGGGTAACGGGTAACGGGTAACGGATAACGGGTAACGGATAACGGTTAACGGATAACGGGTAACGGATAACGGGTAACAGATAACGGGTAACGAGTAACGCGTAACGGGTAACGAGTAACGGGTAACGAGTAACAAGGACCATTTGGATTTGGAGGAAAGCTGAAACTTAATTTGATTCGGTAGTTGGGTGGGTGGTGGTGCATGGTCGTTCTCGAAACAATAAATACTTTAATAATATAGTAGTGAATTCACCCGTTGAAATGGAAAACATAGACTAGTATGCATTATTATCTCCTGAAACTTGATTCAGTAGAAAACTGCACTCTAAAGTCTCTGGTTGAGGAAACGCAGATTAGAATTATTAACACACACGAACAGAATAAATAATATAGTAATATAAAAAACACACTACTATTGTTTCATTATAAATAAATAAACATAGGATAAATAAATATAATATTCTTAGTTAGCATAAATAAGTTATAATAATGTTACTGTGCTGGTGAATGGTGTTTCTGTTGTACGCCACTGCTTGGTACGCCACTGCATGCTGTTATATGTTGCCAGTTTGATCATTGATATATGTATAATAAAACAGATATTTTTATACCGAAATATCTTTTCTTTTAACCCTAAATTAGGCTTTCATGATTAGCATAATATTGACATAATATTCAATTCGAATGGAATCGACATAGATTGATAATAACGCGAACATTTATTAGCAATTGATATTGTTGGAATGGCAACGGCATGGCATAACCACCCAAAAGGGTATCCGAAGGACATAGCGTTTTACATTCAAAGAGAATTAAGGTAACATACATAGTTATTTTCTATTGATTTTTTTTTTTTTTTTTTACCAGGTTAGGATATATATTAAATGAAACATTATAATGTAATTTAGGCATAAACTTGTATAAATGTCACAAATGACACTATAATAATTAATAATAATAATTGTATATATGCTACAATAAAATATCAATTTATTTACTTATGCAAAAACGCTTCAAATCTTTCAGAAATTTATTTGTGGTCCTGAAAAGGACCGATTAAATAACGTTTAGTAATCTTACAGAAAAACGACTTTAAGTAGATTTTTCTGTCTTCTTGGGTAAAAGCACAGCTTGGATATTTGGCAACACACCACCTTGGGCAATAGTTACACCGGAAAGCAGTTTATTTAATTCTTCGTCGTTACGGATGGCTAACTGAAGATGTCGTGGAATAATTCTAGTCTTCTTGTTGTCACGGGCTGCGTTACCAGCAAGCTCAAGAACTTCAGCAGCCAAATATTCCATGACCGCTGCCAAGTAAACAGGCGCTCCAGCTCCTACACGTTCAGCGTAATTACCTTTACGTAACAAACGATGAATACGTCCGACAGGAAACTGTAATCCAGCACGATTTGAACGACTCTTTGCCTTTCCCTTAACCTTACCACCTTTACCGCGACCTGACATTGTTAGAAAATTGTAAACGAACGATGATTTCAAACAAACTAATAGCTATACGGTATAACAGTCGCCGTCAATTCAATTCAATTCAATAATTGTTTTATTTATATATATATATATGTATACAGTTTTTCTATGTTATATAATTAATGTTGCCGTTATAGGGCTTTCTAAGCCCTCTTCAGCACAAGATGTTACAAGTTTATTACAAAAAAAGAAAAAAAAAACATTATAAAATAAGATAAAAATTAAGTAAGACAAGTATAAAAAGCATTAATAATTAGAGTTGTAGAGCAGCGGATGGCTTTGTTATGTTATTGTTTATATTGGGTGGTAATTTATGGTGTTGCACTCGTTGGTGTCGCTGGGCTAGGGGTTGGGGTATTTGTTACGCAGCGAGTTTGGATATAGGTCCAGGGTGGCTTGAAACTGCGGCGGCAGGTTTTGGACGCTCTCAAGCAGAGAGGCAATGGGGCTGGTGTATTTCGTCTTCGGAAGACGATGGAGAAGTGGTGGAGGCTGTAGAAAGAGGGCGGAGCTGGCGGATTCCCCCGTGATGCATTTTTGTGTGAATGACTCTTGAAGGAGAGTGAGACGGTTGGCCACTGGTGTTATGTCTGTCTCTTGGTGAACTTCTGATGATGGGAAACGCGGTGGTATGCGACGGATTCGTCGGATGAAACGCCTTTCGATGGTGACCAATCTTTGGAGCTGATGGTGGGCGAGTCCGGAGTAGGTTATTGCTCTGAAGTCAATGATTGGTCTGACGAATGATTTGTAGGTGAAGGACAGTACTTGCTGGCTACATCCGCGGATACGTCCTCGAATCATGCCCAGCAAGTTCATCCTGCGGCGGAGGTTTTGGATGCACACTGAGACGTCCTTCACCCAGTTCAGGGTGTCCGTGAAGAGGATACCGAGGTAAGTCGCCTCTCGTTGGGGTTGGACTGGAACGCCCCAGACGCGCAGGCTGATGTTTGGAAGGTTTCTTGATTTTGCGCTGTTGCGGAAAAGAATGAGTTGTGTTTTGGTGGGATTTGGACGCAAGCGCCATCGGCGCATCCATTCTTCAAGTTGGTCGATCCCTGCCTGGAGCTGGTTTTCGGCTGTCCTTGGGTTGGTAGCGATGGCCCAGTATGCGGTGTCGTCGGCGTATTGTTGGGAGAGAATGGATGCTCGGAGAGGAGCTGGAATGTCGTGGGTGAAGATTGTGAAGAGGATGGGAGAGAGGATGGAACCTTGCGGAACACCTGCACGGATGGGGAAGGGGTCAGAGAGAGTTTGTCCGATTTTGATGCGGCCAGATCGGAACGAAAGGAAGGCAGCGATGGCGCGAACAAGATGACGAGGGAAATTGGATGATTGGAGTTTGTGTACGAGGGCTTTGTGCCAGACTTTGTCGAAGGCTCGTTCGATGTCTAGGAATGCCGTTGCGACAAATTTCCCATTATTTATTGCGTTCGAGATGGAGTTGGTGAGACGTAATGTGGCATCGCGTACGGAATGATGGGGACGGAACCCGAACTGGGTGTTGGGGATGAGGTGATTTTCGGAGCAGAATCGGGTAATGAATTTCAAGAGGATTATTTCGTAAATTTTACCCATTGAGTTAAGTAGGGAGATAGGGCGGTACGAGGATGGATTGGAAGGATTTTTGTTGGGTTTGAGGATCATGATGATGTTGGCTTGCTTCCAGAGGGCGGGGTGATACGAAAGTGAGAGACATGAGTTAAAAATGATTGAGAGAAATGTGATGGCGCAGACAGGAAGTTGCTTTAGATAGGAGTATGGAATGGAATCATTACCTGGGGCGGAGCGTTTTCTGCGTGAAGCCAATGCTTCGTAGACATCGGCTTCCGTGATGTATTGATGGGTGGGTATGAACTCTTGACCTAGATAGTTATCCACTTCTCGGCTGATGCGGATGCGGTGTTCCTCGTCGAAAGAGGCGTCGGCTGGAGGTTGGTAGATATCTTCCAGTTGTGTTGCAAACATGTTTGCTTTGTCCTCTGGCGCACATGCACTGGTGTTACCCAGCACCAACGTGTGATTGGATCTTTTGAGTTGTCCGGTTAGCAATTTGAATTTGGTCCAAAATTTACTGCCATTTTTTGGGTCAAGTTCGGCACAAGCCGTGTACCATTGTTGCTCCCGGTGGCGGATGATCGATCGGCGGATTATGGCGTTTAGGTGGTTCCAACTTGTCTTTAGCGCAGGATCGTGAGTGCGGTTATATTGACGGTAGATTTGGCGTTTTTGACGGATCATTTGGATTATTGGGGGCGGGAGTGGGCGGCGATTGATCGGGATGATTTTTGAAGGAGTGGAAAGAGATTTTGCTGACTGGATGATTTCTGTGAATGATTGGACGGCAGCGTCGATGTTTGGGATGGATTGAAACGATTCTGGAGGAAGAGGAAGGTTATTTGTTATGTTGCTGCGGAAAAGATCCCAGTCAGTGTTGCGGATATCTTGGATAAGCTTGATGGTATGAGGGGGGTTGAGAAGGGCGAAAAGGGTGGTGTCAACGAGGAGAGGTACGTGATCACTGGCGATGCAGGTGCCGATGATGCCTTGGTAGTTGATGTGGGGCTGGAGGTTTTCGGAGAGGATAATGTGGTCTATAATGGAGGAGCCTTGATGAGAAAGGAATGTTGGGGAATCGCATTCAACGCGACAGAGAGGGAGTTCGGAGAGGATGTCCGCAAGGAGTTGTCCGTGCCGATTTGAACTGTGATCACCGAATGTGATGTGTCTCGCGTTGAAGTCACCCATGATTATTGCGTTGCCAAGATCCGACGCAAGATCGAACAGGTCTTCGGGGAGCTCTGTGTTTGGACGGACGTACAGTCCGATGATGATGATTGGTCCGGCAGCAGATTTAATTTTGACAGCAATTGCATTGAGGTGTTCAAATGCTTGGGGAAGCTGGTATGGCGAAGATTCGATTAGGTTGCGAACAATGATCGCTACTCCTCCGTGGCCATCTGGATCCGTGTCGCGGCGATAAATGTTAAATCCAGTAACATTTAATTGGGAGTGAGGCCGCGAAAGTGTGGAGGTTAGAGCAAGGACGAGCACGCCATCTTGTTCTGCCATATTTTCAATGAGTGCGCGTTTACCTCGGAAGGTTTGCACGTTGATGGTTCCAAATCTGATAGGTTTGTTATCCATTGACTGGTGATTGTGCAACCGATGAATAGGATGCCCGAATTTCGAGCGGACGGAAACCGACGTGGATGCCGTTATTAGCGTAGGAAATTGTCATCTTGGTGTGGAATATTTTCGCAGAGAGCCCCGAAAGGATTTGTTGCATCCTGTTGCGTTCGTTGGCGGTGGCAGCTGCATTCAATACGGCAGATGTGATGAAACGCAATATGTCATATGTTGATGCAGGGAAATCGGTAATTTCCTCGGATGGAGGATCAAGGAGTTTGAGCGGAGCAGTTGCCGCTGCGCTTGACGGCTCTTTTGGGCGTTGTTTGCACTTGTGAGAGGTTGCAACATGGTCTTCGCTGCAATTCGCGCACTTGATTGGGTTTTTAATTATGTCGCACTGATTCACTGGGTGTGCTTGTGCACAGCGCAGGCACTTCACTTGTTTGTTGCATTGACCTGGATCGTGGAACTTCATGCAGCGAGAGCACTGAAGTGGTTGCGGATTAGGGGTGCGTGAGGGCTCCACGCGGTGCAGGCGATAGAAAATAACCACCCCTTTACACAGGAGTTGGTCAAGCGAAGCCTGGCTGGTGGTGACGACTCGGATAAGACGTGTGTCTGTTTTTCTCTCAAATGATTTGATGCGCCAGACGTGTTTGTACTGTATGTACGCTTCGTCCAGGTGGGCACAAACTTCGTCGATGGTCACGTCGTGGTCTACGCCGGTGATGACGCAGGAGAAAGAAGGTAGGCGTGGTTGGTTGTCGTTGGGCCGTTGGTTTGGTAGGAGATTGGTAATTGTAACTTTAGGATTTATTGATTTAAGGGAGTTTAATTTGGTCGATATGTTTGGATTAGTGCTTTTTATCAGGACGGCGCCAAGGCGAGTGGTAGTGATTGTGTGTATATTGAGACTTGGAATTTTGCTTAGTGCAGGAGCAAGTGATTTTGGTGTTTGATGGGAAACTGGGAGACCAGTGATACAAGCAGTGTAGAGAGGGGGGAGTGAATCAGGAGGGGCTGGCCGGTGAGGTATACGGATTGGGCTGCTGGCAGAAGGATGGTAGGTGAGAGAAGAACCGTTGCTTCGGGAAGAAGAATAGGAGGCGTTGAGGTCGGCATTACATTGAGATGGGCTTCTGGTTTTTCGTTTTTTGTGGTTTCTACCCTGGTACTGGAATCCGTCCAGAAGAGGATTCGAGATTTCCATGGATTCCATGATTGCGCTTTGAAGCGGAGCTTGCCCTAAAAAGGGCAGTTTTGAATTCGTTCACCACTAAACTCTAATGGTGTTCACTCACAGGAAAAGAGTAAGATTCGAGCAGATAAGCTCTGCTGGCCAAGATTACTCAATATCTCCACGATATCAGAGGTCTAGGAAAGCAGACTGAAGACGAGGACACCACCTGAGTGACCTGTCTGATCGATGACTGATCGATGTGATGTGATGTGTGAACAGTCGCCGTGCCGTGGCTTATCATATAACAGATGCTTGGGTGCTGGGTTTCAACCAATAGCAGCTAAGTATTCTAGAGGGAATGTGTTGTAGCGTTGTAGTATGAATGTTTGGGCGGAGTTTATGAACCTGCTTTAACGCTTTTATATAGAAATTCACATAAATATACACACGACAGTCGTTATAGTTTGCATTGTGTATTATTATATTGTCTGTGTTTGTACATTTACCTTGCGAACATGCCGCCAAAGGCAAGTGGTAAAGCAGCCAAAAAAGCTGGAAAAGCGCAAAAAAATATCTCCAAGGATGACAAAAAAAAGAAACGGCGCAGGAAGGAGAGTTGCGCAATGTACATTTACAAAGTGTTGAAACAAGTTCATCCCGATACTGGTATCTCAAGTAAAGCTATGAGTATCATGAATAGTTTTGTGAATGATATTTTTGAGCGAATTGCTGCCGAAGCTTCTCGTCTTGCTCACTACAACAAACGTTCTACAATTACGAGCCGGGAAATTCAAACTGCTGTTCGTCTGTTACTTCCTGGTGAACTGGCAAAACACGCTGTCAGTGAGGGAACCAAAGCTGTTACTAAATAACCACTGGCCACTGGGTCAGACTGTACATCCCACGCAAGCCCCCAACCGTGTAATAGCCATTGTTACTTTTATAACCTCTCGTTATGCAGTGATTAGTAGAAAGGGGAATGAATGAAACCTGGAACTGCTTTACCTATAAAATTAAGTAAATTATCAACAAACAAAAGTTTGTAGTGTAAAAAAATAAGAAAGAAATGCCCAAAAATTCAAATAACACTAATTTAAGGTCGGCCCGTAATTCGAAGGCTATGCAATGTTCATTTGATCAAAAATAAACAAATGTGTGTGTGTGTGTGTTGTTAATTTATTTTGCCATAGACCAACACTATCTTCTATAAATCAAATTATTGCTACTGACCGCCCCGAAAATCGAAAGCTTACTATTTTTAATTTGATCAAAAATAAATAAATCTGTACATTTTTAATTTATTTAACCTTAGTCCGAGACAGTGTTCTTAAAATTTGAGAGTTTTTACTATTAGCCGTACAACTAAAGTACCTAACATTGTTTATCTCCATCTCACCCAACGAGTTATACAAACGATTTTGTCTAAGTGAAATTTGTATTATTATTACAGCGAGCATTACATGACTAATGCCCGGTATTATAAACGTCAAATAACTAATATACTCTGTAGATTTTATTTACTAACCAAGTAAAATACTTTACTCCATAGATTTCCGTATTATAAACGATAAATAGATTTACTTCCCTAGTAAATCTCACAATTAAATTACTCCCATGAATTTCTAGCGATTAAAATTTATTCTGTTATTTACTTGACGGATTCATGTTGTGTTTTTTATTTAAATATTAATATTTAAAAATATTTTGCTCGTTTTTGCCAATTTCTAAACAAAAAATATATAAATTTGGCATTATGCACAACATAATATTTGATAATCTGATACATATATGAAACAATAACATTAAATATAAAAATAAAAATATTTGGCGCAATACACACAAATCATCACGAATAACAACTATTATATATTTTATATTATATATAAAATACTATTGATTATATAATACAAAAAATAATACTTAATAAAATAATAACCGCAAAGACCATCAAATAATTAATTATTCCTTAATTTATTAATAAGTAGAGTTTTTTTTTTTTTTTTTCTATTATTAATTCCATTTCTTTTCTTTTAAGTAATAATATGTCTCTGCTTTATCTGCCTCTCTGTAATTTATCCCTCTTTCTCGTATTTTATCCATTATGTTTGTCAACAACTAAATTCTACCCTCAAATAATGAACCGTTACTAAATTTGAAATATTTTTCTGCTGTCAGACCCCTATGAATGAATAGATGAACTAATTTAGTCGGTAAATCTCCCAATAGCTAATTTACTAGTACGATTCTATTATAACACGCAAAATTATATTAACTTTGTAAGTAAATTTAGTTGCATAGTAACTATTTGACGTTTATTCTGTTCTTTATAATACCGGGCATAATTTAGGTAAAATTTCAGTAAATAGGGTTTTGGAAATATCCATTATAAATAATATACCGAAGTAGTAGAAATGTGCTCCCCTCCCCAGCTTGCGTTATAGGGCTGACCGTTACGTCTGCCCCCCTGCCCCTGCTTATATTTACTGTTTGGAAAATTCGGGTTTTATTGCTAGTATAAAAACTTAATTATCCTACCTTCAACTCAACCAACAGCAAGATGTGTTATATAATATACACCTAAATAATCCATTTATTTCGAATACAAACAAAAGCGCAAATTCCTTTCTTATAAAATAAAATGGTGGCCCTGAAAAGGGCCTATTTTTATATATTGATTTTTAATACGAATGTATCATACTATTTAGCCTCCAAAACCATACAATGTACGACCTTGACGTTTCAATGCATAAACTACATCCATAGCCGTAACAGTTTTTCTTTTGGCATGTTCGGTGTAAGTGACGGCATCCCTGATAACATTTTCTAGGAAAACCTTCAAAACACCACGAGTTTCTTCGTATATTAAGCCAGATATACGTTTCACACCACCGCGTCTTGCCAATCTACGGATAGCAGGCTTAGTAATACCTTTGATATTATCACGTAATACTTTACGATGACGTTTAGCACCACCTTTACCCAAACCCTTTCCACCCTTGCCTCTTCCAGTCATATTTGTTGTAAGTTACGTAGTAAGTAAGTTCACTGTTCAACGACACGCAACTTCTGCTGTCTGACACAAAAAACCAGTAGTTCCAGTAGTTTTTTCCAGTAAGAGTATTTATTTATAACATAATTATGTACAAGATAAGTATAACATTGTATTACAAATAAAATTATAAGGCCGTTCTAGGGCATTTATGCCCTCTTCAACCAATGCTTATTATATAAGAAAAATATGACACAAAAAAAAAAATTACATTAATATATATATACATACATACATACATATATATATATATACATACATATATATACACACATATACTCACATATATATATAAATATTCAAATTACAATAAAAATGATAAATATTGATAACTAAAACAAGTATTTCATTAATGATATAAACTGTAACTTAAGGCAGTGATTTCACTTATTGAGATTCATCTCAATACTAGGGGGATGTTTTCGAGAGTGGAGGATAGCAACGGAGGCAAGGTTTTGGCCCGTTGTAAAAGTACTGCTGGGGGAAATCGATATTTTGACTTCAGGCGGCGGCGATGCATTGGGGAAGAAGATAGGATGCGCAAGCTTGGCCCGTTGTTTTTGATACAGCGGTCGGCGTAACGCTGCTGAGTTGTGTGAATTCGCTCTACTATGGTTACCATGTCCGCTATTAGGTGCACTTCGTCTGAGCGATGACGGGGAGACAGCCCCATCAAACGTCATAGGAATGTTCTTTCTAGTCGTAAAAGTGGTAGTAAAGCTTTTTCGGGAGCCCCCGCCAACCAGACTGCTCGATAATCGGCTACCGGACGCACAAATACTTTGTAAGTGAGCAGTTGCGTGCTTCGGCTGATTCCACGCAGTCGTCCTCTTAGTAGAGAGATGAGGTTGATTCGTTTTCGCATTTGGGAAACCATTGCTTGAACCTGAGGTCCCCAGTGGAGCGTGTGGGATAGTTTGTGTCCCAAGTAGTTAACAACCTTGATTGGATTGATCCGGATGTTCCACATGAAGGCACTGAGATCACCGCGAACTGGTATATGTTGATGGTGGAAGAATATTAATTGAGTTTTTGTTGGGTTGGGTTTTATGCGCCACCGGCGCATCCACTCTTGTAGTGCATCCAGATGGACCTGGAGCAGTTGGATGGCTTTGGAAGGTTTGCGGGCAATGGACCAGCAGACCGTATCATCTGCATATTGTTGGGATTTCGTTGCCGCGTTCACTGGAGATGGCAGGTCACAGCAGTAGAAAATGAATAGCAGTGGCGAAAGGACTGATCCTTGGGGGACTCCTGCTGAGATTCGGAAGGAGTGCGAGAGCTCTCCACCTACACGGATTGTTGCCGTTCTGTTGTGCAGGAATGCAGCCACAGCACGAACCAGTAGAAGGGGTAGGTTTCTTTGGATCAACTTGACTATGATGCCTGAGTGCCACACCTTGTCGAAGGCTCTTTCGAGGTCCAGAAAGGCCGCTCCAGCGACCTTCCCTTGGTTGGCTGCGTTGGTTACATCCGAACAAAGTCTGAGAATGGCATCTTGAGCCGCATGGAGGGGCCGGAAGCCGAACTGGTTCTCAGGAAGGATATTGTTTTGAGAGAAGAATAGAGATAGTTTGGTAGAAAGGATTTTTTCATAAAGTTTGCTCATAGTATTCAGCAGAGAGATTGGCCGATATGAACCAGGGATGGAAGGTGGTTTGTGAGGTTTTAGTATCATGATTATAATTGAAGACTTCCATCGAGAGGGATGGAAACCGAGAAGGAAGCAAGAGTTTAGGATAGTAGTTAAGAAGAGAATAGGGGAGGCAGGAAGATGTTTGAGAACCAGGGATGTTATTCCATCCTCTCCTGGAGCTGAGCGACCCTTCTTCGTTGCAATGGCTTCGGTAACGTCTTCCAAGGAGATGGGATCCGACTTAAGTTGCTCAAGAATATCGGGAGGAGGAGGCGTCGCCAAGTAATGGTTCACAGTCAGATCTGTGGTTTCCAGGAAAGCGTCGTCGAAAAGCTGATCTTCCGGAATCTGGTGGCATTCTTCCATGAAATCGGCGAAGATGGCTGCCTTGTCTGAAGGAGAAGCGGCGATGATGTTGTTCACTTTCAAATGGTGAATTGGATTGGCTAGTTGGCCAGACAGTGCCTTGAAGCTTCGCCAGAACTTGGCTCCATCTTGCGGGTTTAGTTCAGAGCATACCTTGTTCCAAGATTGTTCCCGGAACTGGAGAACAGCTCGCCTAATGATTGCGTTGAGTCTGTTCCATTGAGTCTTGGCAGCAGGGTTTCCCGTTCGAATGTAACCGCGGAACAAACGTCTTTTCTCGCGGATCATGTTCACAATATGAGCTGGAAGTGGAGTGCTGTTCCCCTTGATTGTTTTGGTAGGGATAGTCACTGTGGTAGCCTCTTGAATGGAAGTGGTTAGGAGATCCACAGCCTCGTTGATCAGTTGCCCGGTTGAGAAGAATTGGGGTGGAGCTGGAAGGCTGGTGTCTAGCTCCGTCTGGAACCGACACCAGTCCGACTTTGCGTAATCCCGGATGGTTTTGGAGAATGACCTTGGAGGAGAAGCCTTCAGTAAAGTGGAGTCTACCAACAGCGGTAGGTGATCGCTTGTAACGCTGGTGCCAATGGAAGCAGTTAATGAGAATCGATGGGAGATCCGTTCAGCAACTAGAATATGGTCGATAATTGAACTCCCTACTCCGGCAAAGAAGGTTGGTTCTTGATTCTCTATCCGTACGAATGGCAATTTGTCTAGGATGTTCAGGAGCTTCCTTCCATGACGGTTAGTAACGTGGTCACCGAAAGCAACATTCCTAGCGTTAAAGTCACCCAGAATGACGGAGTTTCTGTATTGAGAGACAAACTCAAAGAGTTCATATGGAAGTCCTTGATTGGGCCGGAAGTAGACACTAAACGCATGAATTTTGGTTCGTGCTGTGTGAATGATTGCGCCGACTACGTTAAGTTCCGCGAATTGCGGAGGCAGGATAAGTGGTTCGCTGGCATACATCTGGTGGATCATGATAGCGACGCCACCATGGGAGTCCGGGTCCACGTCTCGGCGGTAGGTGTGGAAGTTCTTCAGCTTCAAGGTGCTCATAGGCTTGGCTCTGGTTTCGGACAGTGCGAGAACGTGTATGTTGTCTTGACGTACCAAGTTTTCTACTAGAGCTCGTTTCCTGGAGAAACCGCACACATTTATAGTTGCCATTTTTGACGGTTGTTCAGCCATTATGAACCGGAGAGTTGATAGTGGTTGTGGTGGAATTCCGAATGAACGGAGAACATCCTATGTGCATTTTTGCACCTGAATAGGAAACCGAGAGTTTCGTCTCGAAGATGGATGAAGCGAGGTTTTTCAAGACTGCTAGCATTTTAACTTGTTGGTTTGGTGAAACGTTGATGAGTGCTGCAGTCACGAAGCGGATCACGTCGTGTACAGTGGCAGGTTCTGGTTTGCTCTCTTCAGCGGAGAGGGTAGCTGGCCGGTCAACACATTTGACTGTTGCAGTCGCAACGTCGCTGGATGGTTTGGCTGGTCTCTTGGGACACTTGTAGCTGGTGGACGGATGGTTTTCTGCGCAGTTGGTGCACTTCATGATTGCGGCTTCGAACGTGTAGTGGTTGGTGTTGTGAACACCGGAGCAGTGCGCGCAACTCAACGGGTTGCGACACTCTCCAGGCGAGTGGAATTGCTGACATCTTGTGCATTGGTGAGGTTGTGGTGTGGGAGGGTGCGATGGCTCCGTCCGATGATGATGATAAAAGATATTAATACCTTTATTGAGCAGGTGGTCCAGGGTATTGTGATCCGTAGTGATGACTCTGACGAGCCTAGTTTCCTTTTGGGTTAGACGCGAGATGATTCTAACCACCTTGGTGTGTTGTAGGTTGGATTCGTCAAGGTGAACCTTGATGTCTTCCATCGAAATATCTGAGTCTACTCCCGTGATGACACACGAGAAGGTTGGCATACGTGGTTGGTAGCGACCCTTGGTTGGTGGGGAGTCGAGTGCCACGACTATGACTGGTTCCTTGATCATGTCCCTGAGGACACGCAGCTTGACAGCTGCATGTGGATCCGGACTTTTGACCAGGATAACGCCATGTCTGGTTGAAGTCACATTATATATTTCTACTTTGGAACGGTAGAAATATGGCGCAAGAGCTTTTGGAGTTAGCAGGTGAGACGGCAGTTTGGCAATTGAAACAGTGTAATGGTGCTGATGAGTGAGATGATTACCCCGATAGGCAGGTGAGCTTGCTGGTTTCTTGGCCTCTGGTTCTTCTAGTGATGATGCCAGACTGGAGGCTGATGCGCAGGACGAGATGGTGTTGTTGTGGTTGTTGGCTTGAGTCTTACGCCTCTTCCTGGAGTCTCTTGCTTCATGCCATTCACCTTCGTCGTCGGTCCCACCAGGGGCTATAGTGATGTCCATAGACGTAGACATGGAGCTTGCCACAGTAGGTGGACAGCGGAGTAAATCTCGAAACTGACACTAGAAATTTATTTTAACAAACAAGGAAGGCGGGTAGAATGTCCTTTACAAATAATAATAATTCACAGAAGGCTTGTCCTGAAAAGGACAGATTTGTTGAGAGTAATCTCGAAATTGATACTAGCACTAAGTAACAATTCACTAGGGCTTGTCCTGAAAAGGACAGGTTTGTTGGGTTGTAACGACACAAAACGTTGACAGGTAGATCACAGTGCCGATCCTGTCAGGACACAAAAAACCTTTTGCTGACGTATCTTTATAGAGAGTAACAAAATGCTGATGGGCGTTACTGGCTAAGCCAATAGGCAGCGGCGGGGACTGCTCACAGTATAAAGACCATAAATATACGTACCTAAACGAAAATACACTCATTGTAAACTGTTCGTTGTTCATTTGCAGTTGTACAGTGAATAAAGTAGTCGCTGTGTTAACTATGGCACGTACTAAGCAAACTGCGCGAAAATCCACTGGAGGCAAGGCTCCTAGAAAACAACTTGCAACTAAGGCTGCACGTAAGAGTGCCCCAGCGACTGGTGGCGTTAAGAAACCACATCGTTATCGACCTGGAACTGTAGCGCTTCGTGAAATTCGTCGTTACCAAAAAAGTACTGAACTACTCATTAGAAAATTACCCTTCCAACGACTAGTACGAGAAATTGCACAGGATTTTAAGACTGACTTACGCTTCCAAAGTTCAGCAGTGATGGCACTTCAGGAGGCTAGCGAAGCATATTTGGTAGGATTGTTTGAAGATACCAATTTGTGTGCTATCCATGCTAAGCGTGTTACAATTATGCCCAAGGACATACAATTAGCTAGACGCATCCGAGGCGAACGAGCTTAATGCTTAAGGACAATTTTTCTTCTTATAATATATAATAACAATCGGCTCTTTTCAGAGCCACAAATTTATTTATTTAAAAGAATGTACATAATTTGCAATATTTTACCGATTTATTTAATAAATGTATGTATAAGAATAATATTTGGTAGATGCATTGTAAATGGCGGTATAAATCGAGATTAAATTTGATCTCGATTTCTTTTTATTAGAAGTCGAGGATAACTATAATCTCGATAAATCAATGCTATTAACAAAAACTATTTTTCAATTGTAGTTTTTGATAGGTGCATTATAAATGGTGGTATAATTCGAGATTAATGAGATCGAGCCTAATTGAAGTTTTGAACTGCGAGATTTGATCACGATTTTGTTTTATTCGAGATCGAGAATAACTAAAATCTCGACAAATCGCTGCTATTAACATATGCTATTTTTCAGTAGCAGTATTTGGCAGGTGCATTGTAGTTGGTGGTATAAATCGGGATCTAGCCAAACCAAAGTGACGTTAACTTTTATAAGAATTATCTTTTCTCGAACAGATTATGGTCAAAAAAGATGCAAGAATGTTCAAAACGTGGATATAAACGTGTAGGTAAAAACTAAGGACAGCAGAAAAATGGGGATCTGTTTACGTTGTTAATTAAATCTTTTATAATATATGATTAGTAAAAAATATAGGTATCCAATATTATTGTAAATAACGTGTTTACCTAGATGTAACCTACTGTAAATGCATCAATTTCTTTCATTATAAAAATATGGTGGCCCTTAAAAGGGCCGTTTCTGAATTGAATACCTTTAATACCCTTCGATATATTTACTTCTTCTTTGGTTTTGTCGACTTCGGTTTGGGTGATTTAGGCTTTTTTGTTGGAGCTTTTGCGGTTTTCTTTGCCTTGGACGGCGAAGACTTTTGCTTAATGGCCGTTGTAGGTTTCTTCTTTTCTGCGGCAACTTGTGGTTTCCGTAACTTTGTCGTCGATACTCTCTTTGTTTCTGTGGTGGTCTTAGTGGGAGCTTTAGCTTTTGTAGCAGATGGTTTAGGGGTAACCTTTTTAGGTTTGTTTGTTGTGTTCTTTGTTTTCTTTGTTACCGCAGTTGAAGCTAATTTGAATGATCCAGATGCACCCTTACCTTTGGTTTGCACAAGTGCCCCAGATGCAACACTAGCTTTCAAGTATTTCTTGATGAACGGTGCAAACTTTTCGCCTTCAACTTTGTATGTTACTGAGATATACTTCTTAATTGCTTGAAGCGATGAACCACCGCGTTCCTTCAGATGTTGAATAGCGTTATTAACCATGACAGCAGTAGTTGGATGAGAGGTTTTAGGACGATCAATTTTTTTATCCTTTTTGGTCGCCATTTTCTTTGAAGTACTCTGTTGCGTTTCCGCATTTGAAGTTACAGCTACAGCGATATCAGCCATTTTAACTTTTCAATAATAGCAGATACTAACTTGAATTGTTGGTTGGAATTTTAGAGATCAATTATTGTGTGTCGCTCGTACCACCGAACGGCAGAGAAAACGGTTACCGCCAACGTGTACCTCTGTCTTGATTTGGATAGCAAGAAACGTTCGTTCAATTTTTCTTCTTTATTCAATTACTAATTAGTATCTGAAACAAAATTTAAATTGGACAAATAACCAATATGTTAATAAACAGTTGTTCACCTATTTAATTTCCAATTAACTGTTGAATTCAAGTATTGCTTGATATTTTGTACATAACTACATGGGTGTCCATGATGAAAGTGTTATGATAACATATTAACGAAGGTAATGCCTGTACCATTATTAAAATTAAAATTTCAGCATTAATATATCAATAAAGTGTTAATGTTTATTAACTTTATGATAAAAATTCAACTGTAGTTCAGTATTTGCTATTTAAAAATCAACATATAAAATCATGATATAGCTATGGGTTCAACATCATGTTCATTTCATATTAGCATCAGCTATATTATCCGTAATCGTCGTATATTTATATAAAACTTCATAAATCTAAAAGCATCATTTTGAAAACGGTGCATAATTTATAACACTTACACCTATCCCAACATTTCATGCAACAAAGTATCTTTATACTGAATATAAAGGAAAAATAGCCGTCACCATATACATATTACATAATTAATTAAATGCAACGCCACTAAAACAAAATACATTGTTCTATTTTTTCACAAAAGTTTACACAGCACAAGACATACCCCATACTCACAGTCGTATGCCTAAATATTTTTAATCAAATCAAATATCATATTATTTGCAATGATTATTGAAAAGTACTAGATTCCGATCATAATATCATTATTGCTTGGATGTAGAAGTTCAGTTAGGAAAATTTTGTTATTAAAATAGTTTTGTTAGAAAGTATGACGACTTCAGTATTAGCAAGTTTTGCCAAGCATATTATCGAAATAAAAAATTATCAAAATTGAATGAGAATGAAAAGATTTTTATATAGTAATTTATATGTATTTTAACTACAAGTGTATTTTATAAATGTGTATATTTAATACACGTGTATTTAATTCACGCGTAATTAAGAGCTTTTTACACGAGTATACGTGACACGTGAGCACGTGTATATGAATACACGTTCAAAATGCTAAGCTCTAGTAATTACACCCGCTATTATATGTATTTATTTACTTAAATTTAAAAATGTATGAGATTATTTTATATCTTTGGCATTTGCGACAACATCGTAATGATGTTGCAACTCCGCAATGTATGGCCTTGAGCATGATAACGGCAGTCGAGCCGAAAAAAGTCATTGTGAGGGCGTTGTAACATATAATGACATTTTCTTTGTAACGTGCAGGGGTGCAGGTGGGTGTCAACTGCAATGACCCCCACCCCCACCACAATGGACTACAAAAGTGATGACGTCATAAAATTCAATTGTGGCCGCCCCGTGATATTTATTTCTTATGGGATTTAACATAGAGGTGAAGTTTGCATGTGTGTCACAATCTTAATATAAAGCTGGTGGGCATGACTTATTTTTTTTTTTAGTAATTTTTATAGATTCATGTATTTAAACTAGGGCGACCATAAATAATTAGTTTGCAATTAAATATTGCCATTATTATATATTATGGGAAAATATGTTGGTGTTGCCGAATAGTCCTTGTTTATTTCCATTAGATGGCACGCGCGGATCCCTAAACTGGTCTTCTGATTGGCTGCTTGTAACTAACAGTTCATTTATTTGACAATATGTATTTATAAATATACGGTTTCTAGCCATATCTATAAACATTACTAACAGGCTATGTCGACTCTATTGGCTCAAGTGGTTTTATTTTTTCTCTTTCTAATTTTTGAAGTTCATACCCCGTACACATAGCGGTGTGCTGCCACAGTGGTGGCGCCAGCGAGCGAGCCGGAGGAGGTCCGGCCGCCCTCAAAATGATCTGTGGCCCTCGGTTGCCCCCCCCCGTATTTATATTTATAATTAAACGTAAATACGAGTATTACATATAACTATAGATGTGTGCCCCCTTACATGTTTTCCTGGTCCTTGCTGGCCCCTCCAAATTTATAAATATCGTACCGCCACTGGCATGATCATAAACGTCAATCACATTTTTCATGTGTTTATAGCTGCTTACAGCAACAAGAATTTAACTTTTATTTAGGTGTTAGGTTTCGATGTGTTTGTGATTTTATTCAAATAATTGTTTTGCTTAAGTTTGTTGTTTCACAATTTTACGTTGGTCAGTTTTGGCTCTAAAGTGTTCATAGACAACATTCCGAAAATAGTGACATTCGATTCCGGGAGAGTCAATACGTGTATTTCCGTGTATATTTATATGTATAAACAAAATTGTTTCTTTGATGTACATAAATGTTATATATAAAATGTCGGTAAAGTTATCCACAGTATTCTACAGCATACAATTTTTGTTGCCAACATAAAAAACTAAAAATCCCTTAGATTTTTATTTCGCTTAATACGTGGTATTCAGATCTCAATTGTGTTTCATTTTGTGTAGAATATCAATAATTAGCTATATATAATCAAAAACTGTAGAAATATGTTCAGGAATTATGAATTATCATTAAAAACCCCCGGCTCATAGGAACAAACAGCACGTCGTCCGACGTTTCCCTGATTTACAAAAAATCTAAATGTCTAAGATCTACACACTGACACCTTTCAGAAAATGTATAAAACATATGAATTTACTTAGTGCATGCATTAAAAAAATAACATTTTAAAATGGAATTGGCTACTTGCTACATCTTCTTAATTTGTATGAAAATCTACACAGTCCTTATGCAAATGTGATACATCATCTTAATCAGTGCACTTTTTGCTATCATTTAAGATATAATACATAGAAATCGAACGAGTGTACTCAACGTACATTGAATAGAATCAAAATGGTGCACCTGCGACTATAGACATTTCCCCAATTTACAAAAAATCTAAATGTCTAAGAAATAAGGGAGAACTGTTTTTGTAATCTACACACTGACACCTTTCAGAAAATGTATAAAACATATAAATTCACGCAGTGCACGTATTAAACAAGATTTGGTAAGCGTAAAACGCACCAACGCGTAGAGCTCGCCCAGGTAAAGCCTGTTCTACATTATACAAGTTTCATACTAGAAACTAGAGCCCGTGCCACATAGAAATGTGCATGCGCGAAAGACACATTTGAGTATTGCTCCTCCCTCTTTCCTAAAGGGCCAATAATATGCAATGCGCTCGGCCAAATTGAGCTCAGTGACGTGCGATTGATTTTACCCAAATAGTATTGAAAATTACTGTGTGTTATTAGCTCGTTAGTTAATTTTTTTTTTATATACATATATATAATAAAGTTTATTGTTTCAATTTATAATTGAGGTGCAACTATTTAATGTTTTTAAATAGAAGTAAAATTTAATGTAGGCATAAACGAGAAATATTTTGTAAACTTCACGCCGCTGGTGCCAGATAACGTTATCTCACCAACGTGGCAATAACATGTTACAGCGAAACGCATGAAGCTTCAACGCTGAATGCACTCGTATGTCATATATTATACAACTGGAGGACTGTAGGCGGGACCTCGTAATCTATTGCGATGTGCGGCACACTGACTATTGAATATATTGTGTAGGAGAACATAGTGCAACAGAACTACGCTCTAAAAATAGTGGTTCATAGTAGCTGCGCAAGAAATGATTGACGTGCACATTTCTATTTGGCACGGGCTCTAGTACAAGTTTTAATACTAGAATCTAGTATGAAACTTGGGTAATGTAAATTAGGCAAAATCACATCAAATTTTGTGTACTAGATACTTTTTATAAACTAGGTCTGGTCCTATTTTCCATCCAAGTTCGATACTATTTTGGTAGATACCAACTTGAAACAAATTACAGGCTTTGACGTTTAATAAAATTTATATTTGTTGTCAGAAGAAATAATCAAAACGTTAATTAATTTATATGAAATTCAACCACTGTTGTATAAGGTATAATCTTATAATAAAAATAAGAGTTATATATTTATGATATTTTGTATTTTCACAACAAAATTAATTATCTGCACTTAACCTCCAAATGTCAAATTTATAAAAATTTGTTGGCACTGGCAACTGATTTAGACAAAGAACACGAATATCTCTATTTACATCACACTGTACTTTACTATTAAGTATCCAAATTTCATACTAGATTCTAGTATTAAAACTTGTACTAGTTTCTAGTATGAAACTTGTATAATGTAGAACGGGCTTAAGATATGCATTGCGAGCGGTGGCATTTAATTATTATGGCCTTTTGGTTAACAATTTGAAAAGATGTTATAGATAAAAAAAGTCTTACATTTTTTTGTAGATTATATTGATACAAAAATATGTAAAGCAATCGGTCGTGTGTCTGTAGCATTCTCGGATTAAAAAATATCTTAAGACAACAAGGGTTTGTCTCGTCGCCCTGAATCCAAAAATATATATAACTGGATGTTAGTCGTCGCTCGTAAGACCAAATTTGTAACTCCTCTGAAGGTACCAAAGCGATTCACACCAAATTTGCTACACATATTATTTACTATCCCATTTGTATTCACTCGCAGTTTAAATCCAATCGCTCGTATACTTTCCGAGTTATAGGCCCCCCTTAATACTGCCCTTATAAAAATAATTTAAACACCCAAAAATTCTACTAATAATTCTAAGATATTTTATTCCTACATGAATTTTTCATATTGTTAACTCAAAGGCCATAAAAAATTATTAAATATAATAATTTTGAATTTTGTTAACCAAAAGGCTCGCATCGTATATATTACACTTAAAAGGCGAACTGAACGCATTGATGCGTTATACGCGTACCAAATCTTATTTATATAAAAATAAATTGAATTAAAAAATGAGATGGTATGCTTAAAATTTATATAATTATTTTTTTAAGTCGAATTTTGCAAAACACTTTTAAGAATATATTCTAGACATATTAAGACAAAAAAAAAATCGATTCTTTTTCTTTTCACAATGTGAATACCCCCTTAATAAACCGAATATATTTTATGCAAAGTTAAACTCATTTAAGATTTAAGAAACGTGGCAAACTTGTTAAAATATCGACATAACTTTGACAGTATAGTTATCTTTTGTCGAGTTTTTGTTATACATAAAAAACAAATTGCATATTTTAAAATTAATAATTATTATATTCAAATATGTCTTTATGGACCTTGGGTTCACAATATGAAAAAATATCTTTATCTTTACGTCGGACGTTCTTATGTGAACATGTAACTGATGGTTACTGTTCACGAGTTCGCCTTTTTGAATGTGATGTGGATTAAGGAAATAAAATGCACAAATAAAATATAATTTAATTAACAAAACATTTATTAAATTCAGATAAAATATACATTAATAATCACAAAGTTATATTTAATAAAAGTTAAACAATACAAATAAAAAGTTTAGGTAAATTGAACAAATTATAAAAATACTTTGAAGCCACAATGATTTAAAACAAACAGAATTATTCCATGTACAAAATATTTACTTAAAAATTATTCAAACTCTCAGAACGCTATTCGCAAAAATATTCAATATAAAAATTATTTAAAGCAAATAAAACTAAAACATTTACTGATATGATAAACTACAACAAAAAATTATGTAATTCTAGTTTTAGTTAATTTACCTGAGTTTTTTTTACTATATTTCTGCGTATAATTATATGATTTATAATTGTAACTTTACATGGACTTGTAAATTTATATCCATTATTTACATAGTGTTGCTGTCTTTTAAAAATCGTATTTAACAAAATGTTTATTATAATATGAATTGAATATTCAAAATCAATATTTGGAATGTAGTTTTTGGAAAGAAAAAGAAGTGATTTTTATGAAACCTGTTAGTTGCATCAATCAGTATTTGAATAATAGTGATTGATGCTTAAGCCCTGCCACCTCGACAAGGTCGGTTCCACGTCGGCAGGGACCCGCCTCCCCCCTGAAATTCGTCACTTTAGTAAGAGTTGCAATCGCGAGTACTCGCCGCAGACTTGGACTTAACTATCGCGCGAGCCCCACCGAACAGACAGAGCCCCTGCTTCTTCTGATCTAGTCGACACGCCTCAACGACGCTAACCCATTTAAGGATACGCACGGCGATCAAACTTAAAGTTCGTTTTACCAAGGACTTACTTGGGACTTGGATCAGTACAGGTAGCGCTGCCGGGCCGCCAACTGGTGAACGAGTACCTTTGATTGCAACGTTACTACACTGCGAATTATATATTATTCGTCGCTCGTTGGGTGCCCACTATTACATTTAATTCCATTTATTCAACACTTAAGTAAGAGTTTGTTTCTTCCAACCGCGGAATAGCCAAATTCTGTGGTCTTTTTGCGCGCGACGATATGATTTTATACTCCAGCAGGAGATCACACGGGGCCACTGAATATTTTGAGTACCTTTGGTTTGCAAACAGTTACATAAGTGTGAATACCCCTTAAAGTTCAAACATTTGGTGCACCATACACAGCTGTAAAATAATTATACAAATTAATACAAATAAAATAAAATAAAATAAAATAAAATACTCGTAGGGCCCTACTGTAGACCTGAAAACATAATTTAATAATTAGAAGTTGGGGAAATAAGTGGCCTTAAAACCGCAATCATTCCCATTTATATCACACACAGCATACCACACACAGCATACCACACACAGCATACCATACAAAGCATACCATACACAGCATACCACACACAGCATACCACACATAGCATACAAAACAGAACGGACACATTATATTATATAGGAATACAATAGGTTAACAATTAGCGCTTTTAAATCGTCGATTTTACCTCGATATCGATATCGTAAATAATACCTCGACTGGAACTGGAACTGGAACTGGAACTGGAACTGGAACTGGAACACGTCCGATTGCTTCCCTCGATGTTTTAATACTGTTTATAAATATTCATTATAACTATAGGACTGGTTCAATTTATAAAAATCAAGTTTGTCGTCATAAACACACACACACACACATTCAATAATTATGTGATTCTGACATTCTGTTAATGAAACTAGTCATTATAATGTTTCTACATTATAGTTACGTATTCACGATTTTAAATATTTATGGCGATTTGAGACATTGACAAGTACAGAAGAGCTGTGGTATTCGGTACGTACAATGCACCAATGCGTCCAGCTCGCCCTTAGGTAAGATACGCAATGCGAGCAGTGTCTCCCTTCTACTTCACGCTTGGCATTAAAATTAAAAAATAATTGTTTTTAATTATTATGAACTATGGGTTCACAATTTGAAAGAAAAACAAGTAGCGAGCATAATAATAAACTGTAAAACCATCTTTTGATGACTAGATAACTGCTCGCATCGCATTACTTATAAGGCGAGCTGAACGCATAGGTGCGTTGTTTAATAAATGAGTCACTTTAAATATTTGCAATTCCGGGGAGCGAACGTTAACTATATGCTGGTTGTGGTTAACAAAATGAAAAAATCATGTAGACATAAAATATCTTAGAATTTTTAGTAAAATTTTTAAGTGTATTAGTTATTTTTATAAGGGCAGTATTAAGGGGGGCTCTAAATTTTGGGGCCCTATAACTCGGGAAGTATACGGACGATTGGATTTATACTGCGAACGGATTCAAATAATATGTGTACCAAATTTGGTGTGAATCGCTCCGGTACCTTCAGAGTAGAGGGCACAAAATTTGGTCTTATTTTCAATCACTGATGTTTAAATAAATAAACCTATTTATAAACACTGACTTTTGTAAAAATAAGAACATTAATGACAATTATTATTGCTTGATTCAACCAATTGCCAGTTGTTTATAAATATTCTACTCTTCCAAAATCTTAGGCCAACACCCTTTACTTAAAATTTGGTTACTTACAAACCTACAAATAATTATACGATCTTTTTGGCGATAAAGCAAGTGACCAATATGTATTGCACACACACAGCTATAATGCACCGCCGTTTCCAGTGGTGGCGCAGCGGCTCTTTTGACTTTGTGACTGCACGTATAATATTTTCGACCCCCCAATGAGGTACAAGTGTTCTTCCTCATACATACATATACATTCATATACATACATATACTTACACATACTTACTTATACATTCATTTACTTACATATACATACATGCACAGACAATGAATGTATTTATATAGCGGCTTATTCATTTGTACATGTATTTTATTAACTTTAGATCACGTGCCCTTTACTGTGGTGCAGATAGTGGAATATATACATGCAGTGAAAATCAGTGGATAACTGACCTTGGATATTATTTAGGGGTAATGACTGATGAACTCTCAAGATACAGCCCAATTTCTTATTTAGATCAATTTGCTTTGGCAGGGCCTAAGAATTATGCGTTTCGTGTGCGAGTGACCGGGAGCTTAAATACGTTTAAAACTGATTGTAAGGCCAAGGGAATAACAATTAAGGATTGTTCACAGCTAAAGAATTAGTAATTAAGCTTAGAAATTATAAGTAATAATTCCAGTTTGTTGTATGGCATACAAGGTTAACGTTCACAGCATCAAAATTTATTATAAATTGTGTTGCTTGGAATGTTAACATTGCTTGTCATAATACAAACTAGATTATTATTTGTAATTTTCTAAGTTTAACTACTAATTGTTTCGCTGTGAACAATCCTTTAAGGGTCGGAAGATGAATCCCACTATCTTAGCATATCCGAATAAATTCGTATGAACTAAACAATGGCGTGTGGCTTCGCAAGATGAAGTTAAAACATATCAAGCAGTATATTTTTAGCCTTAAATATGATATAGTGGTATCGGCTCCGTTTGGTTCAAACAAAAAATTAAATGCAAATATTTTGTAATAATGTCGATAATATTTAACAATATTTTATTAAAATTACTTTTCATTTTCATTATATACCCAGCAAACACAAAAACATCCCAAGGACGTTCTTGTAACGTAACACGGCGACTTGTAACTCCCGTGCGACTTCCATTGCGATGCATATATTGCGGCCTGGTAACATCCCAATGTCCGCTTCAAATGACATTATTGAGTTCATCCCTAGAACATCGCAAAGTTACGCAAATATTGCAGTAGTACTTCTTAATTAAATAATTAGGTAACAAAAAATTAAAAATAAACTTTTTTTCAACATTTATTTCAATACAATCAAAGTTACGTATAATAACAAACACATTTTTTAAAATAGTATAAGATTATAACATATTAGATTCAATATAAAATAAAAATATAGTATATTAATACAAACAACACTGGTAAAATAGTATAAGATATAAATACATGGTACAAACATAACAAAATATAATATATTTAAACAAAAATAGTAATAAGTAGTATAAGATATAACATATATGTACAAAAATATGAAAATATAGTATATTTACACACACAAAGTGATAATGTAGTATAAGATATTATAAAACATACATATATGGTACAACAAAAAATTAAAATAAGTATATTTAAACATACAAAAATGGTAATATAACACATATGGTACAACATGAAATCAAAATATAGTGCATTTTAACAAACAGAAATGATAAAATAGTATAAAACATTATAACATAAATGGTACATTATTTGGGGCCGGGCTACCAAGATTTTCCCGGGCTAGTTGAATTTCCCAGTCCGGTACTGCTAATATGTCTTTGTTTAGTATGGCAGAGCCAATCCTTAACACACGGGCATTGTTCGGTTAATATTTGCAGCACAAAATATATACAATATTGAATTGATATTTAATGAATATACACGTTACACTTATAACATTTTAAAAGAATACTAATGCAATTGTGTGCAATTCAATATGTTACTATACACGTCCGTGCTGGTTGAAAACTATACATATTATTATGAAATTATGAATAAACAACAAGGAACAGATGCCGTTGAGGCGTTGCCAAATGTTTAATATGAAATTATGTGACAGTATTACCGACATTTTTAAAATTATAGAAAAATGATGTTACATATTTTTAATTTGGAATGAACCGATGTATTCATTTAATTACACATTATTATTTCAACTAGATAGCCAAAATTATATTATAATCATTTGTTTTACAATACAAATAGCATTACAAAATTAAATTGCAACTGGTCATAACTTTTTCAATTTCAAATGTATGATAATTTGTAAGTACTTCACTGGCTAACATAAATCTACTGAGTCTTTCGCATTTCGCTGGACAATCTGTTTCTAATATTAGTCTTAATTAAATTCATTTTTGAAAATATTCTGTCAGGTAGCATTATACATACAGTATGTAAAGAAAACCTTATAAAATTATGTTATATTTGATAATAATGTGAGATATATTTTATTATCAGAATTATGCTAAATTTATGTTACATTTTGATAATTATGTTACATCTGGCAACACTGAGTCTAAATTTGTACCTAACTTAAAATGAGTCGGAAGCGATACAAATTCTGGTTCGCATTACAACACGCTTACCCCCCCAAGGGCAAAGGGCCATAAACATTTTGGCATACGTTTGTTAAACAAATTTATTAGTAATTTTTGTAATATTTTACATACAAAGGTTATGTATCTTAAAAATACAACTATTTCTTTGGTACAAAATTGTACATCTTGAAAGGACATAAAAAATTGTATAAGCGTAAACATAATAATATATATGGAACTCAATAAATATATGAACACAAATAAATTTAAAGCAAATTACTTTAGAAAAAGTGGTTAGTGGACCAATTGTCATTGGATAATATTTTCCTCGAACACCAAATATATGTATAGGGATAAGATAAAATGTCACAGAACTAAATACAGTTAATTACGTTGTTGGGAAAGCTAAATTTGTAACATACTGTAGAAAACATCTATGCAATCATATATGATTACATTTTATGCGATGTATAAACTTCTTATTGATGTTAAAAGAAGAACATCCTATGGAGTGCATCATTTAGATTTAGTACTGTGGCCTATAGAAATAAAACGTTCTGAAGAAAACCTCCATACAACATATCACTATAATGTGTAAATAGATGTTAAAGATATAACATCTTCCAGAGGTAGCGCAGAGCATGTTCTGTGGAGTGCGCAATGAGTGCACAACGTACATGGGAGGGAAAATATTTAACATCCACAGTGGGACTTCCACACAACATGCTATCAATACACGATATTTGAACATTACGTTGTAACAAAACAGTTTCGTTATTAGGAGGTCGCGTTGTGATTTCACAATGCGCACATGTTTGGGTAGTTTTGTGACCTCGCATAGCAGTTAGTGTTTGCTGGGATATTGGTTCGTTTTTGTTGGCTTTAGTGATTTCTAAGTTTTTCAGAAAATCTAGGGCTTTTCCTTTTCTTTGTAAGTGTAATATTTCGAAATTCAAGTTCGGATCATAATTATGTGACTTTTCTTCTAGATGTTCAGCGAATGTTGAGAAACCTGATTTTTTTGTGAAACTAGTGAAATGTTCTTTAAATCTAGTTCTGAAAGAACGCCCGGTTTGTCCTATATAAAAACAATTGCAATTGCAGCAAAATAACTTATAAACACCTGATTTGTCTAATGAGGGTGTTTTATCAACTTTAAGTACTAATTCTGTTTTTAGCTCGCCGTACGTAGTACCGAAGAAGCTAAAGCATTCGGTCGTGTGTCTGTAGCATTCTCGGAGCAAAAAATTTCGCTCGCTCGCTCGGTCGCTCGTAAGACCAAATTTGTGCCCTCTACTCCTCTGAAGGTACCGGAGCGATTCACACCAAATTTGGTACACATATTATTTGGCATCCCATTTGAATCCGCTCGCAGTTTAAATCCAATCGCCCGTATACTTCCCGAGTTATAGGGCCCCGAAATTTGGAGCCCATCTTAATACTGCCCTTATAAAAATAATTGAAACATTTAAAAATTCTACTAAAAATTCTAAGATATTTTTTTGTCAACAAGATATTTTCATTTTGTTAACCCGAAGCCCGAAAAAAATTATTAAATATTATAATTTTGAATTTTAAAATATGCACTAAATTATTTTTTTATCAATATAATCTAAATTTGGTACACATATTATTTGGCATCCCAATTGAATCCGCTCGCAGTATAAATCCAATCGCCCGTATACTTCCCGAGTTATAGGGCCCCAAAATTTAGTGCCCCCCTTAATACTGCCCTTATAAAAATTATTAAAACACTTAAAAATTCTACTAAAAATTCTAAGATATTTTATATCAACAAGATTTATTCATTTTGTTAATCTAAAGCCCGAAAAAAATTATTAAATATTATAATTTTGAATTTTAAAGTATGAACTAAAGTATTTTTTTTATCAATATAATCTAAAATTAAATGTAAGACTTTTTACACCTATAACATATTTTCAAATTGTTAACCAAACGGCCATAATTATTAAAAACCACTGCTCGCAACGCATATTTTACCTAAGGGCGAGCTCTGCGCGTGGGTGCGTTTTACGCGTACCAAATCTTGTTAAATTTGAAATGGGTTTGAAGGAAATTATAATGTTTGTTTTATCGAAAATGCGTTTTAATTTATAACCAAGATTTTCAATAAAATATTAACTATTATACATTTTTGGCTGTATTGTGTTATTTGAAAGTCCCGCTCCAATGTTTTGTAATCTTATCTTATTTTTCTTTTTACTTATCAGAACGTCTATGATGTTTGGATTGAAATTGTTTGTAAAAGCTATTTGTTTGAAACAAAATATATATATATATATATATATATATATATATATATATATATATATATATATATATATATATATATATATATATATATATCGGGAATCAGCATTGGAGAGTTAAAATAAATTACACTAATATTTATTAGTCTGTATTATAAATTTAATACACAAATCCGAATACTATAGTATTCGCTTTTGAAAATATACATATCCTCAAATTTAAGTCGACATACTTTTTAATTCTAAGTCTTGATCAAGCATAGCAAAAAAATGTAGAATCAAGATCTTTACATTAGCATTCCCAAATGTGACGACGACTTTCAAATTATGGAATGGCATTGCTGGTGGTCCTTTTTTTGGAGAGTAATTGTATACACGATACTCACCCTAAACCAAACAATATATATATATATATATATATATATATATATATATATATATATATAATCATAAATTCTGCCAGAGATTAAAACAAGCATAGGTACCTTTGTAACCGGACAAGAATCTGGCAAAGGTCGAGCATTCTGCGAGGTAAACTCCTTATAGAAAAACATTCTATACTCTTGCTCTAAAAATGCGCACACATTTTTCTTCATGTTGATGGCAAATGGACGGTATTCGTTATTTAAGAATTCCAGGCAAATTATGTGGATCTATATAAATAGAAGATATTTTAAACTCTCATAATTATTTTGTTGAAATATGCTTACATAGGAACTATTTTGCAATCCTTGTATAGCATCCACGCTAATATTTAGAGCATTTGCATGTCGACTTATTTTAAAATTAACTATTTCGACTTTGGTATAATATTCAGGATTCGCATATACCACTATTCCTCTTTGTAGGGCTATTCCATATTTATTCTAAAAATATTTATATTATATAGAACAGATGCAGGCACACTGAGAGAAAAGTAGTTCTATTATTAAACGAATGCCATGGTTTGAGTCGGATTTGTTTAAATTTATATGATCTCATTAGGTGGAAAATCTATTTGTTAAATGATAATGAATATATATATATTTGGTTCGTTTCCTTTAAACTTATTATTCATTCAACGGTTCTTAGTTCGCATTGAAGTTGATGTATTAAATATTAATGTACTGTACTTTAAAATCATTCGTAATAAATAGAATACTAAATAGTAAAGATATTGTTTTATCAGTAAAATATTTTAATTTTATTCCTAATATAAGATTTATTTCTGACCAAGTGAGCATATTTACTTCAAATTATCTATTAAATATTGTAATTTTATTCCAAATACAGGATTTATTTCTAACAAGAATTGGTACGCGTAAAACGCATCAACGCGCAGAGCTCGCCCTTAGGTAAAATATGCGTTGCGAGCAGTGCTTTTTAATTATTATGGCTATTTGGCTAACAATTTGAATATATGTTATAGGTGTAAAAAGACTTACATTTAATTTTAGATTATATTGGTAAAAAAAAATTTTAGTTCATATTCTAAAATTCAAAATTATAATATTTAATTTTTTTTTTCGGGCTTTGGATTAACAAAATGAAAAATCTTGTAGATATAAAATGTCTTAGAATTTGTAGTAGAATTTTTAAGTGTATTAATTATTTTTATAAGGGCAGTATTAAGGGGGCTCTAAATTTTGGGGCCCTATAACTCGGGAAGTATACGGGCGATTGGATTAATACTGCGAGCGGATTCAAATGGGATTCCAAATAATTTGTGTACCAAATTTAGATTATATTGATAAAAAAAAAATTTAGTGCATATATTAAAATTCAAAATTATATTTAATAATTTTTTTCGGGTTTTGAGTTAACAAAATGAAAAAATCTTGTAGATAAAAAATATCTTAGCATTTTTAGTAGAATTTTTAAGTGTTTCAATTATATTTGAAAGGGCAGTATTAAGGGGGGCTCCAAATTTCGGGGGCCTATAACTCGGGAAGTATACGGGCGATTGGATTTAAACTGCCAGCGGATTCAAATGGGATGCCAAATAATATGTGTTTGGAGTGAATCGCTCCGGTACCTTCAGAGGAGTAAAGGGCACAAATTTGGTCTTACGAGCGACGACTAACATCCAAGTATATAAGTTATGTACATTTTTGGATTCAGGGCGACGAGACGACCACTTTTTCTTTAAGAAATTTTTTGATCCGAGAATGCTACAGACACACGACCGAATGCTTTAGCTTCTTCGGTACTACGTACGGCGAGCTAATAAAGTGAGGATATTTGCTTCGTTAATTATTAACGAATCATATGCGTGATAATAATTACCGGTAAATATGATGCATTTATTATAAACGAATCTCTTTTAATAATAAGAAATATATCTTTTCAACTAAAACACGTTAAGTTAAATATTAATAAATGACATCAGATATTCCAAACTAATGTTTACTTATATCTAAAAATACGTTTGTTAGGCTGTATTTAAAATAATGATTCGTTTATTATTAATAAGTAACATTTAATGGAAATGAGCCTTTCTCAGTGTACATTTTTTGAAGAATCTTTTAAGAGGATGAGAACCTACATAAATTTTTTGCTTAAAAGCAGTTTCATAAACAGGTTATTACTCGAAAACTATAATAGTAAGAAAGTTAAACTTCAAATATTTTTGCTAGATATTGAGCTAATATTGAATGGTAAATCAACAGTTTTTTCTTAATTCGAGAAATTAATAAAGTTATGCATGTTTGAATTTCACTTAAATTATCTAATTTTGTAAGTGAATTAATAGACTTTCTAAATTAAAATTCAAAGTATTATTTATTTACCGCTTTGAAGTGATCCTTCCTTTGACGAAATGTATTTTTTTTTTAATTTTTATCTTCACAAATAATTATATTATCACCTGATTACAAAACCCCCAAATCGTACAAGAACAGTCTAAACTTTATACAAGGAACTAGCGCCGCACATAGCAGAACGGCGAAGTACTAATAACTCCGCCTATTTACAGTCGGGCATTGCTATCATTGAACGCAGTAGCATGTACAGTATTTAGGATTGTTCTGTTATAAGTTACATTTTATAAATTTGTCCCTATTTAGCTATTTCCAATCTTACAAGCGTTTTACTCATTTTAATTTTATTTTCATATAAGATCTGTCTTTGTTTCTTTGACAATAAATTATATAACTTGTTTAATATCAAAGTGAAATTACATTAAATATTATAGATCAGATTCGTTTTTTTTTTGTTTCATGTTTAACCGTGTGCCCATATGGTACACAGAATATAGGTCAGTTTTGACGGGTGGAGAATTTTCTTGTAATTATGTAATCATAGTTGCAATATAAAAATAAGGGATTACCCTTACACGGTTTTTCCTTCAGTTTGTATAGTTTAACAGATAATAATAATCATTATTTGCATAAAAGTATGAAATTAAAACAATTCATTCTGATAATAAAGTCGGAAAAAGCGCGGTAACTTTGAAATACTACTTGATGGCACTGCATACAGTAGGTGCGGTGGTCAATGAAGTTAGTAACCAATACTTTGCTCTAGGCTTCTCTAGTTTTCAATTTACAATTTTTGCTTAGATTTTTTTTATATTGTTCTATATTTACGCTATTTTCAAATGTCCATAGTTTGTATTGAGATGATAAATTTAAAAATTCAAAACTAGACAAACGTACATTGACTATTTTTCTAACGGAATATTCTAAAAGTTTTATTCAACAAGATTTGGTACGCGTAGAACGCACCAACGCGCAGAGCTCGCCCTTAGGTAAAATATACGTTGCGAGCAGTGATTTTTAATTATTATGGCCTTTTGGTTAACAATTTGAAAAAATGTTATAGATATAAAAAGTCTTACATTTAATTTTTAATTATTAATTTTTTTTTCAAATTTTGAAATTCAAAATTATAATATTTAATAATTTTTTTCGGGCTTTGGGTTAACAATATGAAAAAATATTGTAGACATAAAATATCTTAGAATTTTTAGTAAAATTTTTGAGTGTTTTAATTATTTTTATAAGGACAGTATTAAGGGGGGCTCCAAATTTTGAAGCCTTATAACTCGGGAAGTATACAGGCGATTGGATTTAAACTGCGAGCGGATTCAAATGGGATGCCAAATAATATGTGTACCAAATTTGGTGTGAATCGCTTCGGTACCTTCAGAGGAGTAAAGGGCACAAATTTGGTCTTACGATCGACCGAGCGAGTGAGCGACGACTAACATCCAAGTATATAAGTTATATACATTTTTGGATTCAGGGCGACAAGACGAACACTTTTTCTTTATGAAATTTTTTGATCCGAGAATGCTACAGACACACGACCGAATGCTTAAGCTTCTTCGGTACTACGTACGGCGAGCTAAAAAAGGGTATTAGCAAGTATTTTAGGGGTCAAACGAACGCTTCAACTGAGTAGTAAATAGCATTGGCTCTTATGGCGCTACGATATTCCTGTAAGGACGGCCATCCATGGGGATTCCTTTTAAGCCAGCAGATTTTGCCTAGCAGCAGTGAAATATAATCCCCCATTGAACGCCTGTTTCCCACCAATTTCGGTAAATTTTGAATACGACATCTGTCTTTGGTTGAAGTTTGTAGTTTGAAGTTACGATATTTGTCAACATGAATAAAAAGGTTGGGTTATCCGAATTTTTGAATGACGATAAGTTGATGCAAATGAAAACAAATTTACAGTATTCTATAATCTTTCTACTCCTGGCACTAGGCCTGAATTTAATATACAACACAGACTGCAACTGCCTCTTTGCTAAAAAACTAAGAATACGAGTTATCTAATTATATATTTTATATTTATTCATACAACTTTTTCAGTATATGTATAATAATTAACTTATTACGTTAGAGAAATATTGCAACTATATATGTACCCTGTATCAAACATAATAAAATAAATAACATAAAATTGTGTGCGCTGCACGTGATTTTAGTATATATTGTAATATGTTGTTTTGGATTAGAGTGTACTATAGCGTCATAACACTCTATTAGCTCCTCCCATGTCAGTTAGACACAGTCACATTCTAACAGGAACATTGTATACGTCACACGAAGCGCTCATCCTCTTAAAGCAAAGGTTGTGAAAGATGTAATTATGAATATAACTATTTTTGCTATTAGTGCAGTCGTTCTAGTGCTATTGGAGAAAAAATAAATAGAGTAAACATGCACTTCCAGTTTGATTATTGTTTAAAAGAATAGACATCTAGGCCATATACAAATCTTAAATTTCAAGTTTCATCAATTTAGTTTATACAGATTTAGCTTTAGAGTGTTCACTGACAGACAGACAGAAACAATCCGCCGATTAGATTTGTAATAGAAATTTTACTAATCTGTTGGCGGCCTTACCGTGCCAGTTGTCAAATTTGAAATGCAAATCACAATAAATAATACAAAAATATTACACATTTTTGATATTTTTCTTTACAGGTAAATAACTAAAAATGAATACACTGCAACAGTTAACAAACTTAATAAACTACACAATGTATATATGTCACTGCGAAATTATACTGTACTGTCATTACTTTTATATATATTAACAAACAATAAAAATAAAATGAAGATGCTATCTCGCAAATATTTTCTGTATCAGCGTTTCACAAACTGTTACGTGGGGAGAGGGAGCACATATTTACATGGGGATCCACAGAAAATAATTACGCAACCTTTTGCAAGGCTTAACTCGAGATCAGTTCGCGACATTTTCTTATTATTTACCATTTCGACTAAAGCTTTAGCGACTAATAGAGAAAGATACAAAACTGTAACGCAACATTCAAATGGGTTTCCAAATATAATGTCTATCAAATTTGGTTCTAATCACTTCGGTATCGTCGGAGGAGTAGAGGGCATAAATTTGATCTTACGAGCGTGCGACAACTATGCTTTATGTTTATGCTTTAGCTCTTATGTACTTCGTGCGGCGAGGCAGTCATAACATTATGAGTTAGAGATAATTTGATCCTTATAAAAGTTGAAGATATTAAAATTATTATAGTCAACGAGATTGAAGAAACTTCATAGACTTATAAATCTTTCAATATTTTTAATTTTGATGTTTTAGTATTTTCAAATATTATCTAAGATCTGTAATAATGAGTGTTCCAAAATTTTGGTCGTATAATTCCGGAAGTATTAGAGGCAATTAATTAAAACATGGAGCGATTTTAAAAGTGATACCACAAAATATGTATGTACGCATTATTTATTGTTAAAAATATTTTTTTATTGTTTGTTTGGGATGATCCATTAAAAATTATAAAATTTGACCTTTATTTGCAATACAATACAAAATAATTATTTTGGACAAATTATTTTATCATTCATTTGAAAATGTATGTATTGCAGCGTTTCACAAACGGTGGTTCAAAAACTATGGCAAATATGCACCAATATAATACTACTAGGGTCACCCGTGGGCACCGTGTGCCCATATAGTACACAGAATATAGGTCAGTTTTGACGGATGGAGAATTATCTTGTAATTTTCTTGTAAATCATAGTTACAATATAAAAATAAGGGATTACCCTTACACGGTTTTCCTTCAGTTTGTATCTTATAACATGTGACAAACCTAACAATAATAAAATATTCATAATTTTATATATTCTTCCAGCCAATCAGGTGTCTAAATATGTTTGAATTAACTCTTCAAGATTTTGTTTATTATTTAATTTATAATTTAATTTATAATTTTATTTACTGCATCTATTTAGAGTTAAATATATTGTACAATGCACATTTTATATTATTTAATAATTTGATGCATGTTTTTATTGATTTTTAAATGCATATGAATTATTGAATATAATAAAATAATTAAAGATTTTGAAATTTGGACAGTTAATTAAAATTGTTAATAATCATTATTTGAATAAATGTTTGCAATTGAAACAATTCATTCTGATAACAAAGTCGGAAAATGCGCGGTAACTTTGAAGTACTATTTGATGGCACTTCATACTTCATACACTTGGCCGAAGTTTATAGTTTGAATTTACGATATTTGTCAACATGTATAAAACGGTGTTAATTGTGTTATCCGAATTTCTGAATGACGATGCAACGTCAGAAATAGTTGTACAACTGGCGGACAGTATTTATTTGCAGAAATAAATAACAAATTCTGTATAAATACATAAAAATAATCAAAATATTTACGTTGATTTAATAAATCCATGAGTGTATTATTACATAAAAATCGGGAATATAAATTTACTTACGGATTCTGTTTACTAATTGAATCGATTATTCAAAAAATATGTGTATTACAAACCATTTTACACAACACTTTCAATAATTTGACTTTTGATTCGTTATTATTTTTGAATCAAATAATCAGGCTAGATTCTGAATATTGCAGTGCCACGGCAGTTTAAAAGTGATAATGGATCCTATGCTAAAACACAATGACACAATGTATACAACTCGATATGCATTGTTCAGATTCGGAAATATATTTAAAATTGACATTTGAATTATTCTGACGTATAACCTTTTATTTTTACGTAGGGCAGATTACTTGATTAGAAATTTATTCATTGCTGTTGTGTAGTCTTTAATTTCAGTACAAACTATTTGATATTATATATAACATTCTTATCTGTCGCCATGGTATAGTGGCTAAGACTCTCGCTTCTTACCTTGGAGGTCCTGAGTTCGATCCCCGCCTATGCCAATTTGCATTTTTACAAAAAAAGAGTTCTACACACACACAGTCACCCACTCATATACACACTCCCCATACAAATATTTCTGGGTTATTATATTAATGATAGGGGTCAGTCAAATTGACCATCCGCTTTAATATATTATTTAGTTATATACATTTTTAGCTCGTCGTACAGTAAGTACAAAAGAGCTATTAGTGATTGGTCGTGTGTCTGTAACATGCTCGGATCGAAAAAAATATTAACAAAAAGTTCTTGTATTTTCGCCCTGAATCCAAAAATACATATAACTCATATACTTGGCTGTATGTATCTCGCTCGGTCGGTCCGTCGTAAGACCTGAGTTTGTGACCGCAACTCGTCTGAAGGTACCGGGCCGATTTTGATGAAATTTGGTATGCATATAATTTCCATACCCGTGATGTTCCCGTCGCATTTTAAATCCAATCGTCTGTACAGGACCGGCGTTATAGCCCCCCAAAATTTGGAACCCTCCTAAATACTGCCCTTAGTCAACTTTTAAAATTTTTAAAATTTTTTACTCAACATTCTAAGATATTTTATGTGATTAAAGTTTTTTCAAATTGTGAGCCCATAGGCTTAAAAAAAATAATATAAATATATTTTGAAGTATATCAGACATCGATCGCCATCCGTTAGTAAAATGAAGAAGTTATATTTATGTGACAGTAATTTGTTTGGTTATATTTTCCAATGTATAAACCATTTGCTTCTGTGTTTTAATTAATAAAATTAGGAAATGTTCATGAAATAATTATCAATATCCTTGGCAAATCACGAAACGAACGATATTAACGTAACCCATGTGGATGTGTGCAATTTTAAATGTGGGGTTTTTGGAAATTAAAACTGTTATGGTACAGGAATAAATTAATGTCGGGATCATAATTGGTTAGATTGGTTCAATGGGCAATGTGAGTGAGTATAATGTCGATGATTAAGAATTATATACGTAAACTTAGAAATTTATTCATTTCATATTAAATGCCGATGAAATATCATAACAACAATTCATTTTGTACTATAATAATTGCTAACGCTTTTAGTTTTGTATTTATTGATGTGACCGCGCTCGCCGGAACGCGAGCTGATAGCACTGGCGCTAGCGCCAGTTCTTGTTGGATACAAGGTTATTTGTTAAGGAAATGTTTAAAACCGAATAGGTTACAGACACACGATCGATCACTATAGCCCTCTTGTGCATTCTGTACGACGAGCTAAAAATTAATACTGAAGAGATACCTGCACCTATGCTTGTTTCAAATATTTATTGTTTAATAAATTGAATATAATACTCGGCATTTTATAAATTCAGTTGAAAATAAAACATAAAAAATGGGTTGTGGCCAATGCGGGACTTTCTTTTACGTAGTTTTCATCAATATTTATTGATTATAAAAATATAATATAAAGAAATAATAATCCAACAGAAACAATTTAAACAAGAACTGGCGCTAGCGCCAGTGCTATCAGCTCGCCGTTCCGGCGAGCGCGGTCACATCAATAAATACAAAACTAAAAGCGATAGCAATTATTAAAGTACAAAATTTATCGTTATGATATTTCATCGGCATTTAATATGAAATTAATAAATTTCTAAGTTTACGTATATAATTCTTAATCATCGACATTATACTCACATTGCCCATTGAACCAATCTAACCAATTATGATCCCGACATTTATTTATTCCTGTACCATAACAGTTTTAATTTCCAATAACCCCACATTTAAAATTGCACACATCCACATGGGTTACGTTAATATCGTTCGTTTCGTGATTTGCCAAGGATATTGATAATTATTTGATGAACATTTCCTAATTTTATTAATTAAAACACAGAAGCAAATGGTTTATACATTGGAAAATATAACCAAACAAATTACTGTCAAATAGACAACTTTTTCATTTCACTAACAGATGGCGATCAATGTCTGATATACTTCAAAATATATTTATATTATTTTTTTTAAGCCTATGGGCTCACAATTTGAAAAAACTTTAATCACATAAAATATCTTAGAATGTTGAGTAGAAAATTCTAAAATTTTTAAAAGTTGACTAAGGGCAGTATTTAGGAGGGTTCCAAATTTTGGGGGCCTATAACGCCGGTCCTGTACAGACGATTGGATTTATAATGCGACGGGAACATCACGGGCATGGAAATTATATGTATACCAAATTTCATCAAAATCGGCCCGGTACCTTCAGACGAGTTACGGTCACAAACTCAGGTCTTACGACGGACCGACCGAGCGAGCGAGCGAGCGAGCGAGCGAGCGAGATACATACATCCAAGTATATGAGTTATATATATTTTTGGATTCAGGGCGAAAATACAAGAACTTTTTGTTAAGATTTTTTTTCGATCCGAGCATGTTACAGACACACGACCAATCACTATAGCTCTTTTGTACTTACTGTACGACGAGCTAAAAACCAAGCTTACTTTATATAAATGAATGGGTTGAAAATTATACCAATACCAATTTGTAATGGTTTCGAAGTATTAACTATCAAAACTAAACATTTCTCTACAGAAATATTCTGAAATGTCATTTATCTAATTCAGAACATTTTGTTTTCTTGTCGAATTATTGACATGCACAGATGATCCGATTTTATAAGGTACATTCGAATCCATGACAACGTAAACAAGATTCTCATAATTTTCGGTAGCGGTTTTCTCGTAACTGGTACATTTATTGAAGAAACTTTTCAAACAAAAGTTGTGTAAAATATTAATATCTTTCATTATGAACATAACTATTTTTGCCGTAAGTGCAGCCGTTCTAGTGATATTGGAGATAGAACAAAAAATGCATAGAGTAAACATGCACTGCCGGTTAGAATATTCTTTTCAAAAATAAGAGGTGCACAACTAGACCATATACAAGTCTTAAGTTTGAAGTCTCATAATTTTACGTTGGACAGTTTCGGCTCTAGAGCGTTCACATACACACACACGCACACACACACACACACACACACACACACACACACACACAGACGTCACTCCGAAAATAGTCACATTCGATTCAGGGAAGCTCAAAACGTGTATATCCGTTGAAATCTCGAGTTCGATTTTTTTGGTGATCCCTATACTTACTTATTACTCTGTAAAAGAAAGTAAAAATGGTAACAAATAAAATGTTGAAAATTTTAAATATATTATAATGCGAACAATGGGAAAAAGAAGGATCAGTTTCCAGTTAAACTTTTGCAATGTGCAATGAAAAACAAAAAGTGGGAGCAGGATGGAATAGCTGGGCGCTTTTTGTTTTTGTCAAACGGGGATTCGCCGGCCAGTGAAAAGCTCACTGGCTCACGCTATCCATTTCTCTCTGATGTTTATGTGTGGGTCTGTGTTCTTTACAACAGCGAATCAAAAGCTGATACTTACGTTTTCATGAAACGTTTCAAGTACCCAATATAATGGACATAATGAATTCATTATTGCTGGCGTACTGACCATACATTTCGCGACGCCAAAGATAAAGAGTGGTGACTTTAAGAAGCTCTTTGTGCAACGCTATCCACTACAATGGCGTCTATATGAATTCTGTGTGTTCTGTTTTTAAGCATATTGCTAGCTTAAAAACAATTACAACAGTTTTGCTATTTTACGTTGTGTTTTACATTCTGATCGAGCAGATTGTTGAACATATTTATGTTGACCTATAGTTTGTCCAGATACAAAAACGCATTGCAACGTGATTATACGTAATAAAACCAACAAAAGACGACCTTTGATATATTTGTATGATGTATTTACATTTTGCAAAAGTAAGAACAAAGTGTTTATACGAAATAAATATTTAGGCCAATAACGCAGATTCAATAAAACTTACTGAATTCTGCAGAAAATAGAATTTACAATTGTGTCTAATTTTCATAAATATTTAACTTATCATACGTAAATTAACGAAGAAATGTTAGCTATTTGAGAATATAATAGAGAGAAATTTATTTTAAAATAAGTTTGTTGATATTTTCCACCGTAAATTCAATAGGCAATGGCTTGATTGTTTTGGGTTATGTAAAACTTTTCTATGTATAAAACATTTTGAATGAAATGAAAATTAATGAACTACTTAACCGAGTATTTCATCAAACTTTTGAGATTCCTCGGAACAAAGTTAGGACTTTTGAAAGAAAAAGTCTTTTTGACATAAAGAACTTACGGAAGTGGAGTGTGATTTATGTCAACTTGGGCAGTCATGGTACTTTGAAGTATCATTTACGTCAAACGATAAACTTCTATAACACCAACAGTGCGAAAATCGATGAAATACAATTTTAATATTTAAATATTACAAATTTTGAATTATAATATATATTATGAAAAATATCGCAGATGCATTCATATACATTTTTTTTTTTAATTTATTACTTGATTCGGCAAAAAACCTAAATTTCCTGAATAATAATTTTTGCATGAACCAATGATCGCATGGCATAATATAAAGGAGAATACGATTATAATGGCAGAATAAAGGCACATGGTCTGATACGCATATCCTTTGCGAATCGCTAATGCGTCAGGTGATTAGTACGCAGTCATCGTCACAGCACGGCGCCACAGTCAACCTGAAATCCGTCTCGAGATTCCCGTAGATATTTATCAACCAGATTAATCGCAGGAGATGCTCAGATTATTTTATAATCGATGTGAAATTATAATTCTTTCATGTCAGCGCTTTTCAGTAATTGTACTAAGAAAGTGAATTTAACCTAATTATTATCTGCGAAATGAAACAAAGACGCATCAAAATTGATATTATATATCACGTCAGCTATGTGAAATGCACTGCTATATCTGAAACATTTCTTCAACTAATATTGGAACTCATGAATAGTTTAAAAAATAGTAATTAGGCGCAATATAAATATTATATATACCATAAAGTGAAAACTAAGTATAAAAAATTCGTATTAAGGCCACTCCAGCATTGTTCCTTTTGTATTCCTAAATATTTGTATGACACTAAAACTATATTATATTATAATCTAGCAAGATAACAGCGCGTAAGTAAGCAACCGAGATCTGTCAACAAGTGGCGTATGCGAGCTAACTTGATTGGTCTCCACCAGAGCGAACGCTGGGGGCACAACGAGCACCGGAATCCTGCGGTACCGGGCGCGGTTTTAGCTTCGGTCAAACGCCGCCATGTCGCTCTTGCTGTTTTTGTGCGTACCCGCATATTATGCACTAGTCGAAATCTATTGTGTTTATTTTAACATTGAGTAGAAATAAATTGCATTGTCATACACTGGACTTTCTTGATGTCGGTAAAGTTATCCACAGTTTTCTACAGCATACAATTTTTGTTGCCAACATAAAAAACTAAAAATCCCCTAGATTTTTATTTCGCTTAATACGTGGTATTAAGACCTCAATTGTGTTTCATTATGTGTAGAATATCAATAATTAGCTATATATATAATCAAATACTATAGAAATATGTTCAGGAATTATGAATTATCATTAAAGACCCCCGGCTCATAGGAACAAACAGCACGTCTTCCGACGTTTCCCTGATTTACAAAAAATCTAAATGTCTAAGATCTACACACTGACACCTTTCAGAAAATGTATAAAACATATGAATTTACTTAGTGCATGCATTAAAAAAATAACATTTTCAAATGGAATTGGCTACTTGCTACATCTTCTTAATTTGTATGAAAATCTACACAGTCATCTTAATCAGTGCACTTTTTGCTATCATTTAAGATATAATACATAGAAATCGAACGAGTGTAGTCAACGTACATTGAATAGAATCAAAATGGTGCACCTGCGACTATAGACATTTCCCCAATTTACAAAAAATCTAAATGTCTAAGAAATAAGGGAGAACTGTTTTTGTAATCTACACACTGACACCTTTCAGAAAATGTATAAAACATATAAATTCACGCAGTGCACGTATTAAACAAGATTTGGTAAGCGTAAAACGCACCAACGCGTAGAGCTCGCCCATGTAAGATATGCATTGCGAGCAGTGGCTTTTAATTATTATGACCTTTTGGTTAACAATTTTAAAAGATGTTATAGATAAAAAAAGTCTTAAATTTTTTTGTAGATTATATTCATACAAAAATATATAAAGCAATCGGTCGTGTGTCTGTAGCATTCTCGGATTAAAAAATATCTTAAGACAACAAGGGTTTGTCTCGTCGCCCTGAATCCAAAAATATATATAACTGGATGTTAGTCGTCGCTCGTAAGACCAAATTTGTAACTCCTCTGAAGGTACCAAAGCGATTCACACCAAATTTGCTACACATATTATTTACTATCCCATTTGTATTCACTCGTAGTTTAAATCCAATCGCCCGTATTCTTTCCGAGTTATAGGCCCCCAAAATTTAGAGCCCCCCTTAATACTGCCCTTATAAAAATAATTTAAACACCCAAAAATTCTACTAATAATTCTAAGATATTTTATGCCTACATGAATTTTTCATATTGTTAACTCAAAGGCCATAAAAAATGATTAAATATTATAATTTTGAATTTTGTTAACCAAAAGGCTCGCATCGTATATATTACACTTAAAAGGCGAACTGAACGCATTGATGCGTTGTACGCGTACCAAATCTTATTTATATAAACATAAATTGAATTAAAAAATGAGATGGTTTGCTTAAAATTTATATAATTATTTTTTTAAGTCGAATTTTGCAAAACACTTTTAAGAATATATTCTAGACATATTAAGACAAAAAAAAATCGATTCTTTTTCTTTTCACAATGTGAATACCCCCTTAATAAACCGAATATATTTTATGCAAAGTTAAACTCATTTAAGATTTAAGAAACGTGGCAAACTTGTTAAAATATCGACATAACTTTGACAGTATAGTTATCTTTTGTCGAGTTTTTGTTATACATAAAAAACAAATTGCATATTTTAAAATTAATAATTATTATATTCAAATATGTCTTTATGGACCTTGGGTTCACAATATGAAAAAATATCTTTATCTTTACGTCGGACGTTCTTATGTGAACATGTAACTGATGGTTACTGTTCACGAGTTCGCCTTTTTGAATGTGATGTGGATTAAGGAAATAAAATGCACAAATAAAATATAATTTAATTAACAAAACATTTATTAAATTCAGATAAAATATACATTAATAATCACAAAGTTATATTTAATAAAAGTTAAACAATACAAATAAAAAGTTTAGGTAAATTGAACAAATTATAAAAATACTTTGAAGCCACAATGATTTAAAACAAACAGAATTATTCCATGTACAAAATATTTACTTAAAAATTATTCAAACTCTCAGAACGCTATTCGCAAAAATATTCAATATAAAAATTATTTAAAGCAAATAAAACTAAAACATTTACTGATATGATAAACTACAACAAAAAATTATGTAATTCTAGTTTTAGTTAATTTACCTGAGTTTTTTTTACTATATTTCTGCGTATAATTATATGATTTATAATTGTAACTTTACATGGACTTGTAAATTTATATCCATTATTTACATAGTGTTGCTGTCTTTTAAAAATCGTATTTAACAAAATGTTTATTATAATATGAATTGAATATTCAAAATCAATATTTGGAATGTAGTTTTTGGAAAGAAAAAGAAGTGATTTTTATGAAACCTGTTAGTTGCATCAATCAGTATTTGAATAATAGTGATTGATGCTTAAGCCCTGCCACCTCGACAAGGTCGGTTCCACGTCGGCAGGGACCCGCCTCCCCCCTGAAATTCGTCACTTTAGTAAGAGTTGCAATCGCGAGTTTTTTTTTTTTTCAAAATATCGATTTTTACTTTCTTTTACAGAGTAATAAGTAAGTATAGGGATCACCAAAAAAATCGAACTCGAGATTTCAACGGATATACACGTTTTGAGCTTCCCTGAATTGAATGTGACTATTTTCGGAGTGACGTCTGTGTAGGTGTGTGTGTGTATGTATGTGAACGCTCTAGAGCCGAAACTGTCTAAGGTAAAATTATGAGACTTCAAACTTAAGACTTGTATATGGTCTAGTTGTGCACCTTCTATTTTTGAAAAGAATTTTCAAACCGGCAGTGCATGTTTACTCTATGCATTTTTTGTTCTATCTCTAATATCACTAGAACGGCTGCACTTACGGCAAAAGTAGTTATGTTCATAGTGAAAGATATTAATATTTCGCACAACTTTTGTTTGAAAAGATTCTTCAATAAATATACCAGTTACGAGAAAACCGCTACCGAAAATTGTATGATTCTTGTTTACGTTGTCATGGATTTGAATGTAGCTTAATTATTCGGATCATCTGCGCCTGTCAATATTTCGACAAGAAAACAAAATGGTCTGAATTAGATAAATGACATTTCAGAATATTTCTGTAGAGAATTGTTTAGTTTTGATAGTTAGTACTTCGAAACCATTACAAATTGGTATTGGTATAATTTTCTACCCATTCATTTATATAAGGTAAGCTTGGTTTTCATATGGTTGCTGTTGGATTATTATTCCCTAATATTATATTTTTATAATCAATAAATATTGATGAAAACTACGTAAAAGAAAGTTCCGCGTTGGCCACAACCCATTTTTTTATTACATAAATCGAATGCTACAAGTGTGTAGAATATTTGGTTAAAATTATTTGGCGGTCCGTCAATTAGTTCCGTCGCTACACGGCTTTCAATGGACCATTGTCCTGAGCGCGGACGGGCGCTCAGGTAGCAAGTTCGTCGCGTTGTCCAAACTTCAAGCGCGTTTTTCTCGAAACAAGATTTTTCGAATCTGCGGGAATTGTAACTTTTAAACCGTTCAACCAATCAACTTCGCGTTTGTTCTGCCTAAAAGGAAATTGAATTCTCGGGCATCTATACCTATCAAATTGCAACATTTGGATGATTAACCATTTTTCACAGCAGGCCAAACTGGAAAAATCATGCGACAAAACTGTACCTTATTTTCAAGTGGCCGCCATTTTGTTTCTATATGGAATTTTTTCATGTTTGTTAGGTATAGATGCCTCCTCGGAATGTTAACTTCAAGTTTTTTTTTGTTTCATGCTTCTAAGTGACGAATTGCAGCTTCTATACTTCCCGCAGATAACATTTATTTTAAAAACATGACTTCCTGGAGCCGCCATTTTGGACACCATTTTGTAATATTACATGTTGAAAAAATGGGTTGTGGCCAACGCGGGACTTTCTTTTACGTAGTTTTCATCAATATTTATTAATTATAAAAATATAATATAAAGAAATAATAATCCAACAGAAACAATATAAAAAACCAAGCTTACCTTATATAAATGAATGGGTTGAAAATTATACCAATACCAATTTGTAATGGTTTCGAAGTACTAACTAACAAAACTAAACAATTCTCTACAGAAATATTCTGAAATGTCATTTATCTAATTCAGACCATTTTGTTTTCTTGTCGAAATATTGACAGGCGCAGATGATCCGATTTATTAAGCTACATTCGAATCCATGACAACGTAAACAAGATTCTCATCATTTTCGGTAGCGGTTTTCTCGTAACTGGTACATTTATTGAAGAAACTTTTCAAACAAAAGTTGTGCGAAATATCTTTCATTATGAACATAACTATTTTTGCCATAAGTGCAGCCGTTCTAGTGATATTGGGGATAGAACAAAAAATGCATAGAGTAAACATGCACTGCCGGTTTGAATATTCTTTTCAAAAATAGGAGGTGCACAACTAGACCATATACAAGTCTTAAGTTTGAAATCTCATAATTTTACGTTGGACCGTTTCGGCTCTAGAGCGTTCACACACACACACACACAGACGTCACTCCGAAAATAGTCACATTCGATTCAGAGAAGCTCAAAACGTGTATATCCGTTGAAATCTCGAGTTCGATTTTTTTGGTGATCCCTATACTTACTTATTACTCTGTAAAAGAAAGTAAAAATCACGGTTTGTAGTCAAAAGATAAATAAACATTTTGCCAAAAACCGAAAATGTCTGTAATTTCAGTTTCTCAAAAAAAGATTGCCAAACAATGTCAGTAAAGTTAACCACAGTTTTCTCCGATTTTTGTTATCAACCTAAAAATAACAAAATCCCCTTGATTTACTTTGGCACTATTAATACAAAATAACTTGCCATCCCTTAAAAATTAGACAACCACAACGTAACCACATACAGCGATTTTGTGTACAAACGGATTATTTATATTTTCGCTGTATGTGGTCACGTTGTGGTTGTCTAATTTTTAAGTGATGGGAAGTAATTTTGGTTTAAATACTAGCGCCAAAATGAATCAAGAGGATTTTGGTATTTTTAGGTTGGCAACAGAAATTGTGGCCGGAGAAAACTGTGGTTAACTTTACTGACATTGCTGTTTTGATGTCTGAGCTGTCGCTGTCATTTGATATTTCAAGTTTTCTTAAACGTTCCACCTTTTAATACGCAGTTTTGTTTATGAATGTGGTTTAAACTTATTCAAAATGAGTGACACAGGTTTTATGAAAGCCCAATCGGATAATATCGTTCGGTATATCGGATGAGTTTTTGCAAGATGGGACAAAACATTTACTAACCATTAATAAGCAGATAAATATTTGAAATATTAAAATTGAGATACCAGAATCAAAGCAGCGTATGTGTGTAGTGATGTAAAATTCCGATGTTTATTTTTAAACCATAAGTGGATATATTTATTGTTTAAACAATAAAAATAGTAAAAATATGGCTATTCAATTTCATTGAAAAATATTTAATGTTCCATAAAAGTACATAATTAAATATTTTCTTTATTAAATAAAATAAAAACAAAAGGAACTTCATAAAATAAACAATATTTTATTCGAAACAAGTAATTTATGTAATGTTAGTGTTGTTGTGATCCTTGAATGGATGGATACACGCGATTTTGTATTGGGATTTTGATGGTACAAAATAATTCGCCAAACACAAAATGACACATATAATAATATTTATTTAACTGAAGGTGGTTGGATAAAATGAAGTACCGTCTGACGTCTACAGTATCAAAAATACAACTGGCTGTCTACAAAGCTATTCGCTTTCTTCAAAGTAACAATTTGAAGGTCTTATCTTCTCATTTGTCAAATATCATCTCCGATAACTCAAACACCACCAACGAAATACTTTTAAGAAAATAACAGTATATCGTCGGCATTGAATAGGAAGAGGAATTAGTTGGTATAAATCGAATGCGATATTATTTACTAGTGGAATTTGAATTGCGAAAATTATTATTTCTCCATTTGAAAATATTTGTAATTGGATTAACTTGTAATAATTATGAACATTTTCGTAATTAGTAATAGGGAGTTCGAATGTTCCTTTATAATTTAATCATTCTTCATATAAAATCTTTGGATTAAGTATTTGTAGAGAGAGGATGCCATTTTTACATTTTTACCTAGGTTAATTGAACTTATAACATTATCGTAATCTTTCTCTATTTTATTGGTAAGAGAAGAAAGAGAGGCTCATCGTTTGTTGTGTAACTAACGTTTCTAGATTTAATTTATCTAAATATCCATTAGTTTGGGTTGCTAATTTATGAATTAGCTTAATATTTTGGTTCATTAGGTCTTCGTTTTCTTTTAATCAAGTGATTGAAAGATTGAAAATTTTAATTTTGTTAGAAATAACTTGAATTTGTGATTTTAAAAGTGTTTGCGTTTGTTTATTATCGTTTACTAGGGAAATTATGCTATCTGTGTAGTATTGTGTGTCATCCGCATCTGGGGTTCCAAATAACCAGTTTAGAGCGTATGAAACACCGTTTACTAATCCTCGTCGTTTACGTGATTGTGGCACTTGACCAATCAGGTGATGCGACATTTCACCTTTATTTTCTATTTCGGACAATTGGTCGCTAATTAAATTTAACGAATGAAAACTAATATGATTTTGATCGGAAGGCTTCTCTAATGCTGAGGTGCATAAACGTAGTGATCTACTATAATAATTTTTAGTCGTTGCTTGTAGAATTGTTGGTTGTAGAATATTCCGTTCGATTTATTGTATAGGGTATTGACATAGTTGGCGGAAGATGATCTCATGATGATGGGAAGGATTAATATGAGGAATAAGATTTTAATTGGCACCATCTGAAACGAAGTGTTTCAATAGATTAGTATGATATATTTTTTGTCCGTTTACCTATTTTAAGATATATATATATATATATATATATATATATATATATATATATATATATATATATATATATATATATATATTTATATATATATATATATATATATATATATATATATATATTTATATATATATATATATATATATATATATATATATACCTGATCATTCACTTGGAATTCTCGTGGGCATATCATTTTATTATAATATTCTTTGCTTTTAATTTTTGAGCTAATCTTGCAATTTTAAAAGATGTATGTATTTAGTTTATTTTGTAGTGATTTTACGTAATCGTCATAAGTATAGTGAAACTTTGCTTCCTGAACAATTGATGATGGAAGGTATGGTTAATGACCAAATCGAAGTTCATAAGGAGTGAAACTAGTTGGTTTATGGGTTGATGTGTTATAACTAAACATTGCGAATAGAATGTATTCATCCCAATCTGTTTGATTGGGTTTTATATAATGTTTAAGGTAGTCTTTTAAAATAAAATGAGTGCGTTCTAGGACTCCATTTGATTGAGGGTGATAAGGGGTAGTAATTATATGATTTGTTTTAAATAGATTTTTTAGATCGTTTATCAGTTGAGACATAAAGTCGAATCCCTGATCGGATAATATAGTTTTGGGAATTCCGAAATAAGTAATTATTTTTGTTAAAACGTTAGCAACAGTTGTAGCCTCGTGATTAGGAATAGGGGTTTCCCGTGAAAGATATTAGCAAATTATCTACTTTAATCAACAGACAATTTTATTTAAAGCCATATAATGATAAAAGTTACGCATATATTTCCTTCTATTCATTATAAATAATTATTGAAAATCACGTTAATTTTCAAAAATACCACGTGACCAAAAATGCCCGTTGATTGGTTGTTCAGAACTGTCAGACGTAGTGATGCCGCGAGAGTCGAGACTTGTCTCGTCTCGTCTCGTCTCGTCTCGAGATTTCGAGACGAGACTGTCTGAAAAGTCTCGTCTCGAATTTACGAGACGAGACGAGAGTGTTGCCGCGAGACTGCCACGAGACGAGACTTAAATTCTCGAGACTCTCGAGTTTCAAGTTTCAAGTCTCGAGTCTCGAAGTCTCGAGTCTCGATGTCTCGAGTCTCGAAATGTCTCGAGTCTCGAAGTCTCGAGTCTCGAAACGTCTCGAGTCTCGAAGGCTCAAGTCTCGGAAACTCTCGAGTCTCGAAGTCTCGAGTCTCGAAAGGTCTCGATTCTTGAAAAGTGTCTAGTCTCGAAAAGTCTCGAGGCTAAAAAGTCTCGAGTCTCGATAATTTAACATTTAAAAAATGACGTTTTCACAATCCATAGAGGTTTTTACAGTGAATATTTTCATTAAAAAATGCAGAATCTCGGATCAAAAAATTTCATTAACAAAAAGTGTTTGTCTCGTCGCCCTGAATCTAAAAATATATACAACATATACTTGGATGTTAGTCGACGCTCGTAAGACCAAATTTGTGCCCTCTACTCCTTTGAAGGTACCGGAGCGATTCACACCAAATTTGGTACACATATTATTTGGCATCCCATTTGAATCCGCTCGCAGTTTAAATCCAATCTTCCGTATACTTCCCGAATTATAGGGCCCCAAAATATGGAGCCCCCCTTAATACTGCCCTTATAAAAATAATTGAAGCAATTAAAAATTCTAAGATATTTTATATCTACAAGATTTTTAAATTTTGTTAACCCAAAGCCCGAAAAAAATTATTAAATATAATTTTGAATTTTAAAATATGCACTAAAAGTTTTTTTTTAACAATATAATCTAAAATTAAATGTAAGACTTTTTATATCTATAACATTTTTTCAAATTGTTAACCAAAAGGCCAAAACCACTGCTCGCAACGTATATTTTACCTAAGGGCGAGCTCTGCGCGTTGGTGCGTTTTACGCGTACCAAATCTTGTTTCTCAACTATTCAAGATATTCTAATTTTAAACCTATATTTCAAAAAATGTCTTCTAAATTTCTCTAAATAATAATTGCAATTGATTTATATATACATATATGTCATAAAAGAAATTCTTAAAAATTAGAATTGAACCTGAAACGGAAACGAAACCGTAACCGAAATTCATTTGAAAACCTATATATTTTTTTAAATTCGTAAGCGTCTCGCTGTATGTGTGTATGCAACAATGTACTATATTCACTCTTACATTTATTACATGTAGTTAGTTACATTGATGCATATTATACAGTGTGCTATATTGTATGTATGTCTCGTTCGGCGCATATCACTATCATGATAAAATAGAAAATAAATTCTGATATTAACTAGTATTACAGATAAATAAAATAAGTTTGGTCCTTTGTTCAATATCTTATAAACGGCTGCGAAAATAGTTAGGTATGTTTTTTTTTTTTTTTTTTTTTAATTTTGTTTTAATATACAGTGCGTAATTTATATTATATATACTGACATTAGGAATGCAATGTTTTTTTTTCATAAAGCGATATTTCGTTCAAGTTGGATGAATGAATGAGAAATAGATATCTGTATGGAATTTTCCACTTTACGAATGAAATTTCATAGACGAAATGCCATATTGTAGTCATTGCATGGTTCTAGACGGCGCATTTTACGAAATAATTTATATAAAGATTAATATGTAATAAATTAATAAATAAGACCAAAATATGAGTGCCAAAACGGTTCCCGTCAACATAAAAAAAAATATTAATTATGAAATTTTAAATATACCAGATTTTATTCTTTATATCAATAATACCATTAATATTTATTTGTTTTCTTATATAATTGCTTGAAATTTGATAACATAATGTTTTTGGGGTCGCAGATTACCAATTTATCTTTAAAATTGGTCTAAAAACAAAATGGTGTTGCAAATATAGTAGTTCAAATCGTCAAAGTTAAAACATATAAAAGTTATAAGTTCCACGACATCCCACTCACTCTCAAACAAATTTTCCTATATACTATATAACCGTTTCTTAATTACATAGAAACGAAACATTCATTTTATTTTAAATTTTATGTTAAATGGTTCCAATATTATATTCATCATAATAATATATAATATACAAATCCGTGTAAATACAAACTAGTTTACGTCTTTAAATTTACTATTTTATATTATTATTTTAGTTTTTAAAATTCGTGCTCTAATATCTAATCTAAATCGAAAATAGAAACCTGTATAATATTTTGATTATTTGAATATTTGATACATTGAGATTCAATACTTTTCGAGAAATACAACATTTCCGTGACTTGAGACTAGTTCGATTCGAGAATTTACGAAATTCAAGATTTTTCGATACACGAGACTTCGAGACACAAAACATTTCGAGACTTTTCGAGACTCGAGACTTTTCGAGACTCGAGACTTTTCGAGACTTTGAGACTCGAGACTTTTCGAGACTCGAGACTTCGAGACTCGAGACATCGAGACTTTTCGAGACACGAAATTTTCGAGACTCGAGATTCGAGACCGAGACGAGAAGAGAAAAGCATTATACGCGAGACTCATCATTAAGTCTCGTCTCGAATTTTTCGAGACAAGACCGACTCTATTTCTCGTCTTTTCAAGACGAGACGAGACGAGACTGCCATAGTCTCGTCCCGAGTCTCGTCTCGCGGCATCACTAGTCAGACGCCTGCGTGGGAAAACATAAAATGTAGGAGAAGGCGTGCATCAGAATTATGAAGCTCGCTCATGATAATTGCTCATACATACTTTTTAGCTCGCCGCACAGTGGAGTATTTCTATGTAAAACCTGGCCAAAAGTCGAAAAATTAAACCATCGTAAAAAATCCAACATATTTTTTTTAAGATAGTTCGATAAATTTACCACACTACTCAATACATTTTGCTGCCCTAACTGTAATAATAACAATTCAAAATGAGCATTTGCGCGAACCGCACCTCTTTGCATTTGCTGCTGTAGCCGCGCTGTTGTTTTTACAGTCCCTAGTAACTATTCCAATTTGTGTGAGTGTGCAGTAAAATTCTGGAATCAAAATGTTGGAAAATGTTGAAGAAGGTATGTATAGTATTATATACAATAAAAAGTTTGTTTTTTTATAAATATAAATTCGTTTTCTGTGTCATTTTATTTGAGGTTATTAATAAAATAGTTGAATGTCATTGTACTTGTACAGAAAATAGTGTTTTCGTAATGTTGTCGGGCCATGTCGGGCAACAACTCTTACACAAATAAAAAATAGAGGTGTTCCTTTAGCTGATTCAAAAAAAAAATTCCACCCATGTATACACATTTATTTTTGGCAATGATTTTAATCCCATCACTATCAGTGATGCATATACGCGCAAATAACATATACACAATTTCATTGTGCGTGGGTCTCATAGGGTATCATGTTTGAGGTCGGAGAATCCGAATTTGAAATCAATTTTTCAAAATGGCGTATCTAATATGGCGGATCGAAATTTGATAAATCGATTTGGATTTAAATTAAAATCGCTATTGTATGGATTATTACGTCTCGTCGCTGAATTTGTCAATCTATGTAATGTATTTAATTGATTATTAAATAATATAATTTACCAAAAATATTGAGCATTTTCTCTCGAACCTCTGACCATTAGTTAAATAATAGAACTCATTTGCTGTCGCTACACCTATCTATTAATAATATAACTCATGATTACTTATGTTAAAACATTCACATACATTAAACAAACACCCAACATCGCTTTTTTGTTTATTTCCAGTCGTTTGAACTATTAAAATAACAGTTTTTTTTTAATTCCTATCCACCATATTTGGTTGGCCATTTTGAATCTCGTAATTTTGATACTAGATTCATGATCAGTGACCAAAGGAACCACCTTAGCTAATTATTAGACAGATTTAGAGCATTTTTTAGAACTTTAATCCGCCATATTGGATCGGCCATTTTTTATTTCCTAATTTTGATATCAGATTCGTAATCGACAACCCAAAATACCTCCGTGTACTAATTTTTATGCAGATTGGAGCATTTCTTAGAATTTTTTCCGCCATATTGGATCGGCCATTTTGAATTTTCTAATTTTGATAACAGATTCGTGATTAGCGACCCCAAAAAACCCCAAGTACCAGTTTTGGTAACAACAGAAGTGGTTTAAGGGGTTTTGGCCAGGTATTCGGGGTAAATACTCCACTGTGCGCCGTACAGTAAGTACAAAAGAGCTATGGTGATTGGTCGTGTGTCTGTAACATGCTCGGATCGAAAAATAATCTTAACAAATAGTTCTTGTATTTTCGCCCTGAATCCAAAAATATATATAACTCATATACTTGGATGTATGTATCTCGCTCGCTCGGTCGGTCGGTCGTAAGACCTGAGTTTGTGACCGCAACTCGTCTGAAGGTACCGGGCCGATTTTAATAAAATGTGTATACATATAATTTCCATGCCCGTGAAGTTCCCGTCGAATTTTAAATCCAATCGTCAGTACAGGGTCGGCGTTATAGGCCCCCAAAATTTGAAACCCTCCTAAATACTGCCCGTAGTCAACTTTTAATTTTTTTAGAATTTTCTACTGAAAATTCAAAGATACTTTGTTATTAACGTTTTTTCAAATTGTGAGCCCATAGGCTGTAAAAAAATAATATAAATATGTTTTGAAGTATATCAGACATTGATCGCCATCTGTTAGTGAAATGAAGAAGTAAGTGACAGAAATTTTTTGGTTATATTTTCCAATGTATAAACTATTTGCTTGTGTGTTTTAATTAATAAAATTAGGAAATGTGCATCAAATAATTTTCAATATCCTTGACTAATCACGTAACGAACGATATTACGTTACCCATGTGTGCAATTTTAAATGTGGTCTTTTTACATACAAACATCATTGGTCATTTGAGAAATAAAATGCATATGCTGTAATGTGACTAAGTTTTCCAAGTCATTGAAGATGACTGGCACCGTCTACCGATTGTATTTATTTCCAAATTTTATTATTTAGCATCGCATTTGAATCCCCTCGCACTTTGAATCAAATCGCGGAATACTTCCCGAGTTATAGGGCCCCAAAATTCAGAACCCCCCTTAATACTGCTCTTATAAAAATAATTAAGACACCCAAAAATTCCACTATTTATTCAAAGATATTTTGTTTAAAGATTTTTTTCATATTGTTAACCAAAAGGCCATAAAAAATTATTAAATATTATAATTTAGAATTTTTAAATATACATTTACAAAAAAATGGGTTGTGGCCAACGCGGGACTTTCTTTTACGTAGTTTTCATCAATATTTATTGATTATAAAAATATAATATTAAGAAATAATAATCCAACAGAAACAATATAAAAAACTTAGCTTACCTTATATAAATGAATGGGTTGAAAATTATACCAATACCAATTTGTAATGGTTTTGAACTAACTAACTATCAAAACTAAACAATTCTCTACAGAAATATTCTGAAATGTCATTTATCTAATTCAGACCATTTTGTTTTCTTGTCGAAATATTGACAGGCGCAGATGATCCGATTTATTAAGCTACATTCGAATCCATGACAACGTAAACAAGATTCTCATAATTTTCGGTAGCGGTTTTCTCGTAACTGGTACATTTATTGAAGAAACTTTTCAAACAAAAGTTGTGCAAAATATTAATATCTTTCATTATGAACATAACTATTTTTGCCGTAAGTGCAGCCGTTCTAGTGATATTGGAGATAGAACAAAAAATGCATAGAGTAAACATGCACTGCCGGTAAGAATATTCTTTTCAAAAATAGGAGGTGCACAACTAGACCATATACAAGTCTTAAGTTTGAAGTCTCATAATTTTACGTTGGACAGTTTCGGCTCTAGAGCGTTCACATACACACACACACACGCACACACACACACACACACACACACACACACACACACACACACACACAGACGTCACTCTGAAAATAGTCACATTCGATTCAGGGAAGCTCAAAACGTGTATATCCGTTGAAATCTCGAGTTCGATTTTTTTGGTGATCCCTATACTTACTTATTACTTCGTAAAAGAAAGTAAAAAGTGATCATGATAATCTACTACTACTAGGTAAATTCTGGTACAACCATGACGCTAAATTTTCCAAAACAAATTCATTGAAATGAATCAAATCTACTTTTCTTGATAGATGCTTCTGGCCTCGTGGTCAAATATTATACCTAGTTAGAATTATATTATTTGAATTAAATTCTTGTAAGTTATAATTATCAAACATACTTTTCAGAGTATTCCATCTTGATTGATCCATCAGTATTTAAACAAAATAAATGTAGGTCTAAATTCTTGATTCCTTAAACATTGGTTGTTTTATTTATGAATAAAATTAAATATGTAATTAAATATGTTTACCTTGTAATTTTTTTATTTCGCCATTAAATTGTGCAATTTTCAAATCATAATTCTCAATGTTATGGTATTTAGGCATCGGAGGAATAGTGAGCCACACGACATTCTTATTAATGACGCGTTTTTTTTAGGGTTCTCAAGCATATTTTAAATAAAGAAAATTTCATTAATTAAAAAAATAAAATTAAACTTGGCAATTTAAATTTAAGGTTGCGTCTGAAGTGTTTTTCACGGGAGCAACACATTCGTTATTACAATTTAGGTAACATCTACGTAAAATATCCATGATGAAAAGGTAGTATCGGACTAGATATTGTCTCAAAATTTACTATAAATCTCATCAAATAATTTGAGAATCGTAAATTAGAGCAATATATTATGAAATAGATGTACATACATATATAGCGCTAAACATTATAAATATTGAAACGCTACATAATAATGTATTGCTATAATTTGTATTAGAAAACAATTTAATGACATGTATGGTACGTTTTTGACACTATTTAAGCAAATTCCAGCACTTCACTATGGAAATCTTACATATTTAGTTGTTACGCACATTTAACAGAATGTGCTGTTTTCCGCCAAATCAACTTCAAACACAACCTTTTAACTACGTTGTTACATTGTATTATATTATGTTTTTCACATCGTTCGTCCTAATGCATATTATAATGATATCTTTAATATTATGGATGTTATAAATAATTGTCCTCGTCAACTGTTGAATGCCTTGTCCAGATACGCAAAAATCAATTTGGGCACAACCGTTTCTTCTTCTTAATGGCTGTCACATCTAATGCATGCCTACAAAACCGCATCGCACCATATTGCTGTCTCCCATCCCACTAATAATACAGATAATCACAAAAAGTTATTTCATCGTAGAATATGTAATAGTGGATTCATAAATTAGTAATTATAGTTATGAAACATAAACTTACGGCGGAATTCATGAATAGAACTGAACACACGAAATCGATCAAAACGAAGTAAATATTGCTCAAACTAAAGCCGGCGCTACACGATGCTACGAACACCTTCCAACGTTGGACGCTTGATGGTTCGTCGCATCGATCGTGTGGCCGACCGTCGACGTACAAGCTACCAATGTCAAGCGTCCAACGTTCGTGTTTGGACACGTTCGGGCTACTGTCGGTATTTTTGACCCGAGTCAAAGGATTGCGTCCAACGTTTGAATGAAAACATTCGTGGTTTTGATGTACGGCTACACGATTCGTTCGGAAATAACCTCACTTTTTAAAATTATATTTAAGTGTTATTATAATTAGTCTTTGACGTTTCTTTTTTTCAAGTAGTAACTTGGAATATGATAATACTACCGTCGCTGCGGCAGCAATTGCAACATCTACATCCTCCATTTTAACAACTTAATTTTGACAACTATAGCCAACGTTTGTACCAGATCTACCGAATCAAACATTCGCCACACCGTGTAGCAGAAACATTTGTCATACCAAATGGAGCAATCATTTGACTCAAACCTTCGACCAACGTTTGAATAAACGTTCGTAGCATCGTGTAGCGCCGGCTTTTGGACACGTTCGGGCATCGGGCTATTGTCGGTATTTTTGACCCGAGTCAAACAATTGCCTCCAACGTTCGAATGAAAACATTCGTGGTCTTAGTAACTACGACTGATTTTCTATTTACTTTCTTTTACGAAGTAATAAGTAAGACTTGTAATCATGAAAATTTTCGAACTCGAGATTTCAACCGATATACACGTTTTGAGCTTCCCTGAATCGAATGTGACTATTTTCGGAGTGACGTCTGTGTCATATTTTTGACACTTTTTTTTGGAATATATATTTCTAATAAAAACTATTTAAAAGAAAGTTCTGTGTTGGCCATAACCGATTTTTTTCAAGTAGTAACTTGGAACAGGATAATACTGCCATGGTTGCAGAAGCAATTACAACATCTCCATCTTCTATTTTAACAACTATATAGACAACTTAGCAACTATAGCCAACGTTTGTACCACTTTTACCGAATCAATTATTCGCCACACCGTCCACCGTGTAGCAGATACATTTGTCACACCAAATGTAGTACTCATTTGACTCAAACCTTCGACCAACGTTGAACATTCGAGTAAATATTCCACGCATCGTGTAGCCTGTAGCGCCGCCGCGCCGGCTTAAGAACTGACAGAAGCAGAAACAATTGCGCAATAATGTGGAAATACGGTAAAAATTTCGTTGAACGTTGAACGACAGTGTTCAATCAAAAATATGATATAATATTGAACATATGTTATACATACATTGCGTTGCACACAGTAACGACTGACTAGCGGAGGATGTCTGTTGTCTGTACCTTATTCTGAAATCACGAAAACCCGCGCGACGTATAGGTACTCTATCCATCCTTCTCTTATGCATACAAACATGAAAGAGAGAAAAACACGCTATTAGATATTCGTTGTTCATAACGATGGCCTTGAAGTGACTTCTTTTAAATATTCAACTGTACATAGCTGCGTTCCATTGATAAAAGCTAAAAGTTCGTATTACAACGTGTTAGATGGAAAAATTAACTTTACAATAACACAAGCTACACTTACAACGGAGTTTATATTTTGTTTTGATTAAATAAAATATCTGTTAAAAATGTTCATACTCGTATATATGAATTACAAATAGCAACGCCACGCGTAATCATTACAAAAGAATATTAATTCACGATGTATGTTAGGTTACAAAACGTTGCGCAACTAAAAAATCGTGGAAAATTAATATTGCGCTATGTGAACATATCTTTTGTATCTTGATGTACACTGATTTCGCTGTCAATTGTGTACATTTTGCATTATTTGTGTTACAAGCAGTATCATTTCAACAATATTATAGAGATTATGAATATTTAACTGTATGTCAACTAGTGAAAAGAACTGAAAAGTAAATATCATTGATATATTGCTGTATTTATTCAAACAAATACGTTTCTTATCCAAGATAATTCATACTGGTAGGTTGCATCTTGTGTTAATAACAATTTAAATTTGTTACATTAAATACGATAATATCTTTGTTTGAATTTATTTCAAGATTATTGAATATAGTTGTGTATTATCTGAACATATTCACTGTGTAGTAATTGCTGCGTACAACTTCTACAAGATAGGCCTCCATTTTTTCCGCTTTATTTTCGTGAAATTTTTCGGATTTAATATTTCTTTTCTTTAGCCGATTATAAATAAAAGTAGGTGTAGGGGGACTTTGGTGATTGTGACCTTCCGGGTAGTCCGGGGGACTTTGTGAAAAAAAAATGTTTTTTTTTCTTTTCTTTGTTTTGTGATTTATGTTTGCAGGTGTCGATGAATATTTCTGGGAACTGTATTAAGTTCTATATTTCTAATGTGTGGTGTTTTTAGTTTGAATGTTTCTGTAAAGAATGTGTGGTTAAAGATTGGATCTGTCAGGCTGTTTATTTCGGCATCGGTTATGTTTTATGAGCAGGCGTACCTGTGGCCGCTTGCCTACCGACCCTTCTTAACATTGTATTGTTATGAGGTCTCTCGTTTATTATACCGGCAAAAATCTTAGTAATATTTTTCTAAGTTCGAATAGCTTAGAGAGATGATCGGCCCACTGTCTTGTTTATGATCCGTTCTTAAAATCGTATTAATATTTTTTTCTCAGTAATATTTTTCTAAACTCAAGAGATGGATGGAAACCGATATTAGCTTCTTATTTCATTGGGTGTATCTTAGTGGTGGGTTCAACCATGACCCTTCCCATCTAGACTGTTCCTTTGAATAGAAGGAGTTTTGTTAGATAGCCTATAGTCCTCTGAATGTTTTAGAACAAAATGGTTGACGAACAAGAAAATTTACGTAAGATTCTTAAGTTCTGTGCGGCGTCGGCGGATGAAGATGATGACCAACTTTCTGTTGATTATGTATTTGACGCGAATTATAATAGTTTATTTAATATTTGTGAAAATATTCTTAACGATGTAGGAGTGTGTTATGAACAGATTGGTGCAGGTGTTTGTGCGGTGCCGGAACAGTGCGGTGTAAAGTCGGACATCGCGAAACATGTAAAACGATTTAAGGTCGCCGACAGATTGGTAAATTGTGTAATTCTTGTGTTTTTCGAAAACTATTCGGCGGATTTTGGTTAAATTTAAAATTATATAGTCATATACAAATATGTCGGGGATGACTATAAAAGAATTTTTTTATTTAAATAAATGGAATAGTTACGATGGGTACCTTTTTATATAATAATCGAAAATAACTAAAAACATAGTCATCCCCGACAAATTAAATTAGTGAATTCACACTTAAAAATTTAAAAAAAATTAATCAAGCTGTTTTGAAAAAAACACAAGAAATTAGATTTCTCCATAAGAGCCAATGTTAAAATAGTTTAGCGAAATGGCGCATGGTGCCGCGGCAGAGTATGGCTTACTCAAACTTTCTTCCGCGCTGGAATAAATATGTATCGCTAGTTGTTCTTATATTACTGAGTGTTTATTCGAATTATATTTGCGATACACTTGTATTTGTGCCATTATAAGATATATCAATAGTCGAATAAATAAATATAAAATACTTGTATGTGTGTATGTTATTGTTCCGGAAATATTGTTATTACAGTGTAAGTAGTTTCTTTATTATTATTTTTATTATAATTATGCAAATATGTTTTGTACTCAAATTAATAATCACATTTTGCAAGTAATAATTCGTTACTAATATTACATATTATTACTTACTCAAAAGTGCTCGTATTTAAAATCAAATCATTTATTTATTGTAGCTAAATTATAATTAAAAAATGGGTTGTGGCCAACGCGGGACTTTCTTTTACGTAGTTTTCATCAATATTCATTGATTATAAAAATATAATATTAAGAAATAATAATCCAACAGAAACAATATAAAAAACTTAGCTTACCTTATATAAATGAATGGGTTGAAAATTATACCAATACCAATTTGTAATGGTTTCGAAGTACTAACTATCAAAACTAAACAATTCTCTACAGAATTATTCTGAAATATAATTTATCTAATTCAGACCATTTTGTTTTCTTGTCGAAATATTGACAGGCGCAGATGATCCGATTTATTAAGCTACATTCGAATCCATGACAACGTAAACAAGATTCTCATAATTTTCGGTAGCGGTTTTCTCGTAACTGGTACATTTATTGAAGAAACTTTTCAAACAAAAGTTGTGCGAAATATTAATATCTTTCATTATGAACATAACTATTTTTGCCGTAAGTGCAGCCGTTCTAGTGATATTGGAGATAGAACAAAAAATGCATAGAGTAAACATGCACTGCCGGTTAGAATATTCTTTTCAAAAATAGGAGGTGCACAACTAGACTATATACAAGTCTTAAGTTTGAAGTCTCATAATTTTACGTTGGACAGTTTCGGCTCTAGAGCGTTCACACACACACACAGACGTCACTCCGAAAATAGTCACATTCGATTCAGGGAAGCTCAAAACGTGTATATCCGTTGAAATCTCGAGTTCGATTTTTTTGGTGATCCCTATATTTACTTATTACTTCGTAAAAGAAAGTAAAAATGGTTAGATCAAATGGTATATTTAAGAGAATGCCAAGTAAAAGACCCACTCGTAAAACTTGTTATAAAAATAAGATAAAAGTAAAATTAGCCGAACCTCAACAATATGAAGAACAACAACAATGCAGTGACCATCAATCTGGGCATATTGAAAATAATTTGACTCCCAAAATAAAATCAAGGAAACGTTTGTTTTCAGAATTGGAAAATAATAATGAAATAAAAAATTCATCATCGTCTCCTCTGCAAATTTTAGAGGAGCACTGGATGTCTGATAAAGACTAGGAAGGGTGATTATAAAGAAATTTCTAATTATCAAGTATTAATGTACATATTATGTGTTACTACTATTTTTGGAGTATCAGCCCATAAATTAATAGTAGAATGTGATAAAAATCCACCTCCAGAACTAGATTTTGAAAGAACTATTCAGGGAAACAGAATTGTAAATTTAGGATATTGTTGAAGGATTTTGTAAAAGTAAAGAAATGCATAATGTGCGTTATGAAACAATTATTGCAGATGGTGATTCAAGCGTATTTGCAAAAATTAAAGAAAATGTGCTTTACGTTAAATTTGTAACTAAAGCAGAATCATGTACCAATCATGCAAAAAAAATTATAGCAAATCTTTTGTAAGGGGTTGACCCGCGTGGTCAATCCTTGGATGATTTCCTTGGGTTCTTGCCAAATAGACGTGTAGGGTAAGGGATGAGAGGGGGGTAGACAATGGACTAGTTCTGCGTAACAATAAATAAGTGGTTATATTTATAGATAGTAACTTACTACTTGGTGATACAGCCCGGTGGAACAACTGCCATTGTTGTCCACATAGGGTTCTTATATAGTCTGTCAAACTGCTGACATAACAATGTGCAACACTACTGCTATGACGTACATAGCGGTTAGTAACCTCACTGAAGGTGCTGTCACTTTCCTGTGTCAGCATACTGTTATTTTTGCTTTACATACCTCCCCCCTTTAAAAATTTGCTACCCTTGGGAGCACAATTTACCATACTTCGTGATACAGTTTTTCTGGACTATATACGAACCCTTTACAATATTTTATACATATATTTTTTTCCTAAATATCTTACTCTACCCAACACTGTGGTGGAGCATTCTTTCTTACGAACACTTTGTCAAGTTTGTTGCCGGGTGGAAGGTGACCACATCCAGGGTTGCTCTGTGACAGGTCCTCTACTTCGGGTATGGATTCTAGGGTAAGGGTTGTGTTGTGAAGTGAGTGATTCATTTTTATCTTCTTCTACCTGCGTACGCATTGCCTCTAATTCTATTGTGGTTGGCAATCTTCTATTTTCGACCTGAATTTGGTTTTCCACTTCTACTTCTTCTTCCTGTTCTTGCGCGTTCTCGATATATGCTTTGTATGGTTTTAGCCTGTTTACATGCACTACTATTTCTTTTTGCCCTGTTTCTCCAACAATTTTGTAATTCACTGCACTCATTTTTTCTTTAATCCAGTACGGCCCTGTCCATGGTTTAATTAACTTCTTTGACGTTCCGGCTAGTTGTATTTTTGTTGGGTCATGAAAGTATACCTTGTCTCCTATTTCATAAACTGTTAGCGCAGCATTTTTATTAAATTGTTTGTTTCGTTGTTCCGTAGTTTCTCTCAGGTTTCTTTTTACTACTTCAAACGTGATTCGTAACCTTTCCTTTAATTCCGCTGCGTAGTTATCATCATAGTTGTATCTCAGAGTTCTTGGTCGGGATATGTCATCATATGGCAGCTCCATGTCCCTGCCATGCATGATATAGAATGGAGTTTCTCCTGTTGAGTTGTGTACCGCCGATCTATATGCCATCAATACATAAGGTAACCATTCGTCCCAGTCGGTTTGGTCTCGGCTTATAAAATGTGATAACATATCCTTAAATACTCTATGGCTTCTTTCGATAACTCCATTTGTCTGCGGCCGGTATGCAGTTGTCTGCACTTTCTCAATTCCGAATAACTTGCACACTTCTTTCATCGTACTTGAGATAAAATTTTTCCCTTGATCTGTCAGAAGTTGCCTTGGTGCTCCGTGTCTGGTGACTATATTCTGTGCGAATATCCTTGCCACGATTTCTGCTGTTTGGTCTGGGATAGCAAATGCCTCTGGATATTTAGAAAAATGGTCTTGGAAAGTCAGGATGTACTTATTTCCTTTCCTTGATGTGACTAGAGGTCCCACAATATCCATGGATGTCCTTTGAAAAGGTGCTGTTATTTCTTGAAATACTTGCAATGGAGCTGGTTTTAGATTTGATGGTGTCTTTCTCTCATTGCATGACTGACATTTATCGCAATATTCTTTTATTTCGCTGTTCATATTTTTCCACCAAAATTTGTCTTTTATTCTCTTCAGCGTTTTTTCGTGTGCTTGGTGACCTGCATACGGCAAGTTGTGATAATCGTGTATCACTTGGAACGTCATTCCTCTGGGGACCACAAGTTTATGGTTTCTCTCTTTCCCTGTCTTCTCTTTGAATCTTAATCCTTCTTCGTCCTGAAAATATCCTTCCTTTGACGTGAGTTTTCTGATTTCCTCTTCACTTTCTTGTAAGTTTCGAATTTTTCTTCTGTCCCAGATCGGCAGATATACGCTATCTGTATTTGATACTGTATTGATAGGTATTCGTGATAGCACATCTGCATTAATATGTTTCTTTCCTGGTTTGTGTAGGACCTCGTATTCGAATTCGCTCAGTAGTAGAGCCCATCTCATCAGACGCGAATTTGGATCTTTTAGGGACATTAACCACTTTAATGGTTTGTGATCGGTGATTATGGTGAATTTTCGGCCGTACAGATAGCATCGGTAATGCTTCACTCCCCAAATTATGGCTAAACACTCCCTTTCTGACGTGTCATAGTTCATCTCTGCTTTGTTCAATTGCCTGCTGGCAAATGCGATTGGTCTCTCAAAACCGTTTTGTTTCTGGCTCAGAATGGCACTGGCCGCTGACCCACTTGCATCTGTTGACAGGATGAATTCATTGTTGAAGTCCGGGTGCGCCAGTAACGACTCTGTACACAGCGCTTCCCGCAACGTCTCGAACGCTTCTTGACATTCTTTTGTCCAGGTAAATTCTTCGTCTTTCTTTGTTAGTTGTGTTAAAGGAATTGCTGTTTTTGCGAACCTTGTTATGATTCTTCGATAGAAGCCCACTAGCCCTAGAAATGCCCTTATTTCTTTTACAGATTTTGGTGCAGGATATTTTTTTATTGTCGTGATTTTCTCTGGATCTGGCTTAATTCCATATCTGCTTATCACATGACCTAAATATTTTGTCTCTGTTCTTAAGAATTTACATTTGCTTGGTTGCAATTTTAGATTTGCCTTCCGTAGTTGGTCGAAAACTTTTGTTAGTCTGGTCAGATGATCTGCTGCACCTTCTCCGTTGAATATAATGACATCATCCAAGTACACTAAACATCTTTCGCCTGTTAATCCTGCCAGTACACTATTCATTAGCCTCTGAAATGTGCTGGGTGCGTTTGCTAATCCGAACGCCATTTTCGTAAATTGGTAATGCTGTCCCCCGGTTGTGAATGCTGTTTTTTCTTTGTCTTCTTCTTCTAATTCTACTTGCCAGTACCCGGATGCTATATCCAGTGTTGTAAATAAATTTGCATTGCCTAACTGGTCGAGCTTCTCTTGCATGTTTGCAACTGGAAAGTGATCTTTCTTTGTTACCTCATTTAACCCCCTGAAGTCTATGCACACTCTTATTTTATTTTCTCCATTCTCCGATTTTTTTGGTACGATAACTACCGGTGATGACCATGGAGAATCCGATGCCTCAATTACACCTTCATCTAACATTTTTGCCAACTCCTTCTTCAATAGTTCCTTTTGGCTGAATGGGACCCTGTATGCCGTTTTCGCGATTGGTGGTACCTCTTCCGTTATTATCTTGTGTTTCACTCGATGCGTGCAACCTAGTTTTGCTCCTTTCAGTAAAAATATGTCTTTGTACTCTACTAGTATGTTTATAATTTGGTTTCTTATGTCGTCTTCAAGATGTCCTAAATCAAAATGGTCTTCTAGTTTATGTGATTCGTTCTCTCGCATGCTGTCCCATTGCATCCCCATGTTGATCGTTTCTTCGCTCTTCGTCGGTCTAGTCCAGTTGCAATTACATATATTATATACTCGATCGATTTGTTGGTTTTCTGATACTTCCCGCCTTGCTGTATTTCTGTTTTCTTCGTCTGCAACCTTAATTATTCTTTCTTTAATACTTTTTAATTCCATTTTTCATATTTCTATTTCCTCCTGTCGTCTTGGTACTGTTTCTAGGTTATTTCCTTTAATTATTTCTATTAGATTTGCTAGACATGTTACTTCTTCGGCCTCCATTTCTCTTAATTTTATGTCCACGAATTCTGTAGGTTTTGTTTCAATTTGATTTATTTTTTCCTCTGCTTGGCTTTTGAAAATTTCTGCCCGTCCTATCACAGTTCTTTTTGGAATTGTTACTGTGGTGTTTGCTATGTTTATTAATCGGATCGGTATTACTCTCTCGCTTTTTGTCAATGCACGGGCGGTCATCAGGCCGTAAATATTTGTTTCTTCCGGTTCGATTAATAATTCTTTCCCTGGTTTGCAAAGTGTTTGCGTAGCGTGGCATATATATTCACTCCTCGGCGGAATTTTTATTTCTTCTTTTATTCTGACCTTGTTTTCTGCTAGTACTGCTATTTCCTTATGAGATTCTTGTCCTGTCTCACTGTTGGAAATATTTTCTGTCTGCGTTGCTGTTTCTGTGGAGACCTTGTTTTCTGCTGATACTGATATTTCCTCTTGAAATTCTTGACCTGACTCAATGTTTGAAATGTTTTCTGTCTGCGTTGCGGTTTCTGCGATGACCTTGTTTGCGCTGCGTTTCTCGTCCGTGTGTAAGGAATGTATGCTGTGATCAGCAAAAAGTTTTATTGTCGTGTTTCTGAAGGTGATGCAATTTGTTTGATAGTTTATTTTTGCCTTGTAATGTTTTAAGAAATCACGACCAATTAATCCGTCTGCTTCTAGTGCCAGGTCATTTTGACAGATAACGCAGTCAAATGGAAAAATGTCCTTGTACCTTTGGAAATATATCCTGGATGTTCCTTTGTATGCCAATTCTCCACCAGATATGGATGTTAATTTACCTATATTTCTCTGGACTACTCTATGTTGTTCTGTGTGTTTTTCTTTTACTAGCGAAATCGCTGATCCTGTATCAATTAATAATTTTACTGGTTTTTTGTTTATTTCCATGATCACGAGATTAGCAATTTCGGTATTTTGCATTCTGCTGATGTTTGGTACTGTAATCTTCCTCTGATATTCGATATTGTTGGCCCCCCGTGGCATTATTTGGACGAGAGGCCTTAGGCGTTTAAATTTCGCCAGTTTCCTTGACCTCTCTGATACGCATTTCCTTGTCCTTGATATTGATTTCTGTTATCATCTGTAGGTCTGGATCGACAACCCACTGCTATATGCCCTGGATTTACGCATCGATAACAATTTTGATTTTCTCGACAATTTTTTTGTATATGGCCCGATTTTCCGCATTTGAAATATTTTACTTCTCTTCTTCCCTGGTTGTATTGTCTTGCTACTGGTGCGTTTGTGCCTGATACTGTTCTTTTTACTGCGCCAATTTCAATTTCGTCCCTCCCTTCTATTTGGAGCGCTCGTTCTTCTCTTTCCGCAATTGTTACGGCCCCCTCGAAAGTCAAATTTACTGACACTTCCATTAGTACCCTCGTGTATCGTTTGATTAGCGGACGCAACCCTGATTTAAATTGTTCCAGTATCAGGTTTGCTGACACTGTTTCTGGTGCTCTGCTGTTTGGTTCCGCTATCTGCGTCCTTAGGTCCCTATGCAGCTCCGTTTTATATCTTCGTAATTTGCTTGCGAACTCTTGCACTGATTCGTCTCCCGCTTGTGTGCATTGCGCTACTAGCCGATAGATTTCGCCAGGTACTCTTTGTGGTTCAAATCTTAATAGTAACGCCTTCTTGATCTCACTATATTTTGTGTTCTCAGCCTGTAGATCTGGTCGCTGAATTACAAACTCGTATGCCTCTCCTCCTAGCCGCAATAATAATATGGAAGTAGTCTGTTGTTCCGTCCATCCTTCTAATTTTGCACGAAACTCCAATTTTTCAAAATACTGTCTCGCATCTTTTCCTGTGAATTGCTCCATCGTGTTGGCTACCATGCCGAATGACATTTTTGGACATCCTGGTATCGTAGTACCCTCTCCGGTCTCTCCTGGTTTTCGTTCTCCTGCGCCTCCCATCTTGTTTGCTGTTTCTTACCCAGTCGTGATCAGCCCGGATAACTGGCTGATCTTTATTCGGCACCGTAAGAAAATCCGTAGACCGCTGCCACCAATGTAAGGGGTTGACCCGCGTGGTCAATCCTTGGATGATTTCCTTGGGTTCTTGCCAAATAGACGTGTAGGGTAAGGGATGAGAGGGGGGTAGACAATGGACTAGTTCTGCGTAACAATAAATAAGTGGTTATATTTATAGATAGTAACTTACTACTTGGTGATACAGCCCGGTGGAACAACTGCCATTGTTGTCCACATAGGGTTCTTATATAGTCTGTCAAACTGCTGACATAACAATGTGCAACACTACTGCTATGACGTACATAGCGGTTAGTAACCTCACTGAAGGTGCTGTCACTTTCCTGTGTCAGCATACTGTTATTTTTGCTTTACACTTTATTTGCTATAAAATCTGACACAAAAAAATATTGCTCTAATTGCCAGGAAGCAAATAAATAAAAACAAAATTGATGAACTTTGTAAAGTTGCTCAGTTTGCAATTTACAATTGCAGTTTCGAGCATGATTTAAATATGCTAAAAAGAGATATGAAAAATGGTCCATACCATGTTTATAGTAACCATTTAGAATGTCAAAAATATTATTGTGACAAAATAGGTATTACCGACGAAAATATGATACTATATATAAATATGATACCATATATAAATATATATATATATATATATATATATATATATATATATATATATATATATATATATATATATATATATATATATATATATATATGATATCATATATATATATATATATATATATATATATATATATATATGATATCATATATTAGTTATAGAAACATAATTTTAATGTAATATATGTTATTAATATACAGTTTACACATACAGTAAAATGTTTGAAATTTATTTTTCTAGTAATTTGCCGATTCATATTCTCATTCTCGAATAAATAGTCTTATCTCCCATTCTCCATCTTCTTCTAAAATACAACCTTATCTTGTCGCACACAAGCTGCTCGTCAAGGTTGGGTCGTTCGTTAGAAGTAAGTTTTGGTATACATAATTGAATCATGTTATAGTATATCGTTTTGTGATGAATTTTTCGAATCTGTCGGCGGCCTTAAGTAGGTATGTCCGTTTTTGAAGACATACAATGTAGCTATATGAAGTACTATTTAAATATGTATGTCATAAATTGTATATTGAGTACCTAAAAAAATACTATATTTTTAGTATATATTATATTTAATTTTACGTAGTACTATAAAAATAGTACAAAAATTACTACTTTTTAGTAGCAAAAGATACTATATATTTAGTGTATTTTATATTTTGTTTTACGTACTACTATAAAAATGGTATAAAAAATACCAATAAGATACTAATTTTTAGTGTACATACGAAGTACTTAAAAATGGTATATAGAGATACTGTATTTTTAGAGTATATTATATTGGTTTTATGAAGTGCTATAAAAATGGTATACAAAGATACCAAAAAGATACTACATTTTTAGTGTAAGTATATTTGATATTACGAAGTACTATAAAAATGATAGAAAATAAACCAATAACTGTACCAAAATGTACTAACAAATTAGTATAAGACATAAATGTATAAAAGTAAAAACAAAAGAAATTAACAATATTTATGTTAAATAATAGAAATACAATATACATAAATATAAATATAAAGAAATACGAAATTAAAACCTATAATTTTCGTTTATTTACAAAAAGAAGTGAAAAGTTTAATAAATAAATAAATATTTAAAAACAAAAAAAAAAAAAAACACTCGGTGTAAGTTTCACAAAAATATTTATTGAGACGACTAGTTTCGGTTGTTAAACCATCTTCAGGTCTGACATGAGAATACATCAAACATGCTTATATACTATAGATTAACAAGATTTACAGTATAACCTTACATACTAAAATACAGTGAATACACAAATTCGTTCACAAGGTTAAGGGATTAAGCGGTATATGAGGAATTTCCAGAAGGTGGGTAAAAACAAAACTTTGTCGGAGAAGGATTAAAGTAAAGGGAAATTATGGCAGGTAAGTTGTCGATCTTATAAATACACGTACTAAGGTAAAATTTGGTTTAAATATGGAACAATTTCAGAAAAATAAATGTCTAACTGTTCATTGAGTATGGGTTCTTTTCGGGTTATGGCTTTATTAATTTCTACAAATTCTAGAAATGATAGTTTATCACCTTTCTCTGCTATGTGTAATATTTTTAAGTTATCTATTTTGCAAGTATGGTTTTCTTCTATTAAATGATTGGCTAAGTTAGAGTCAGTTTTTTCCAATTTCCAGGAGCGCATGTGTTTTACTACTTACTTTAATCCTTTAATCCTTCTCCGACAAAGTTTTGTTTTTACCCACCTTCTGGAAATTCCTCATATACCGCTTAATCCCTTAACCTTGTGAACGAATTTGTGTATTCACTGTATTTTAGTATGTAAGGTTATACTGTAAATCTTGTTAATCTATAGTATATAAGCATGTTTGATGTATTCTCATGTCAGACCTGAAGATGGTTTAACAACCGAAACTAGTCGTCTCAATAAATATTTTTGTGAAACTTACACCGAGTGTTTTTATTTTAATTTTTCATTATGTTTTACCGAGTGGCAACAGCATCATCCCTTAAAGTTAAATATTTAAAATATATAAATATTTTTAAACTTAATACAAAAAGATACGAAATTAAAACAAATGATTTTCGTTTATTTATTAAAAAAGATATATGCATACATGTTTAATAATATAAATACAATATATTTGAAAACTTATAAAAACATATTTACAAAAAGACAACAATATTGAGTAATAATATTAATACAATATATTTTTAAACTTAATACAAAAAGATACGAAATTAGAACATATGATTAAAAAAGAAAAGTAATTGTTATGATAATTTTATCATAGATATATATATTTATAAAAGATAAAATTAGTGTAAATGATTAAGTAAAAAAAAAAATCTGGCCATTTTTCACTTGTCAGAGCTGAAATGAATATTATTGTTAATATGCATCAAATATTTTGTGCTATTTTATACTACCTTGAGTGGGTTACTGCACTTTGCTTGATTCAATCGGTATTTCGTCCTTTTCTAAAGCTTGATGTTCTTTTCCAATTTTCTGCCTTGCTTCCAAGTAAACTTCTTTGGCATTCGACTATTTGCCAGTCTTCGTAGTAAGTGACTAAATAAAACAATTGAACCTTTCAAATTTGCGATATTTTTGTTATATTTACAATAAGTCATGGAAATAATTAACAAAATCAGGACAAACCAAACATATTTGAAATTTGATTCATGTTAAGGATCAGTTTTTAAATACATTCATTCAATACATAAGTAGTACGTAAAACTTAAATTTTTAGTCAATATGTTTTAATCATGCCAACCCTGCTCTACAGTAAGTACAATTTGTTGTTTTGTAAAGCGTAATAAAGCATAAATTGCGAGAATATTACCCATGTATAACAATAGTAAGATATTATGCGAATGTAACAATAAATCAACTTACCTTAATTAGTAAAAGAGAAACAACTCGTTTTTCGTTTTCACTTCAAACTTGTATTCTAAATTCTACCAATATATATATATATATATATATATATATATATATATATATATATATATATATATATATATATATATATATATATATATATATATACTTTTTCTAATCTAAAATTAAATGTAAGACTTTTTACACCTATAACATATTTTCAAATTGTTAACCAAAAGGCCATAATAATTAAAAAGCACTGCTCGCTACGCATATTTTACCTAAGGGCGAGCTCTGCGCGTTGGTGCGTTTTACGCGTACCAAATCTTGTTATACTCTTTTTTAGTTGTGTTAAATTTACGTAGTAGAAAATATGACGCTATTAGAATGACACAAGAAATTACATAAATTGAACATTAGAAAATATATATATTTAAAATGTATAATTTAATATGTATTAAAGTCTATTAGTATAATAAAATTTTGAGATTACAATATAATATGCATACACATATATAATCAGAAAAATAACGAATATTCAATTTAAATTTAAATAGTATTGAAAACATACTGTTTTATATTATATATACTGATACATATATTTTACGTATATTTTACGTATTTTAAAACATGGTAATTCCAACATGGTAATAGTAATGTTTTTATGTACGAGATGAATACGGTACATCTTATTTGAAAAATATTATCTACAATTTTGAGTGAGATCGCAAAAATACTGCATAAATAAGTTTATATTAGATATTTTTTTATATCAATTTTAAAATACAAAAAATAAACCGTACTTAAGATTTAAAATGTTCACCGGGTAGAACGACTGCACTTACGGCAAAAATAGTTACGTTCATAATGAAAGATTTTAATATTTCGCACAACTTTTGTTTGAAACATTTCTGCAAGAAATGTACCATATACGAGAAAATTGGCACTAAAAATCATAAGTATCTTGTTTACGTTGTATGGATTCGAATCATCTGCGCCTGTCAATATTTCGACAAGAAAACAAAATAGACTGAATTAGATAAATGACATTTCAGAATATTTCTGTAGAATATTGGTTAGTTTTGATAGCTAGTACTTCATATCCATTACAAATTGGTATTGGTATAATTTTGCACCCATTCATATTGCTTCTGTTGGATTATTATTTCCTAATATTATATTTTTATAATCAATAAATATTGATGACTCAATATTTGATAACATAATAAAATAATAAGTTAATTGGTACAATTTCAGTGTATTACTGTTAAATATTGGTATTTTGTAACAGTTTATTTGGAATATATATATATATATATATATATATATATATATATATATATATATATATATATATATATAATGAAAACTACGTAAAAGAAATTCCCGCGTTGGCCACAACCCATTTATTTACAACAATTTATATTATATATAACAAATTGTAACAATTATTTGTAGCCAACTGATGTAGTATCATAACGGGACAAATGAATTCGTACGGCTGAAAATAAATAACGGGTTACGACCCCCTTTGCTGCAATAAATGCTCGCACTTTTATCTCCATTGTATGTAAGAGTACTTGTCATTGTTGATGTGTAATTGAATTCAAATTCTCTTGCAAAGCGCATCGTAACAATGCTTTCGTGCGTGATCGCTATTTCCTAAGTTTTTTCTTAATAAAATACACCATAAGCCAGTTAAATGTCTATGTTGTGGTCATTAAGCCATTTTTTAGTAGTTTTTGCTGTATGCGAACTAGCGCCATCTTGTTGAAAGACATATCCGTCATTTGTTCGTAATTTATCAATTGATGGTAAAAGCTGGTGCTCTAAAATTTGCTGATATTTTACCGAATTGACAATACCTTCAATAAAATAAAGTTGACCCAACTCCTCGACTCGACTTACAGCCCCACACCAGTTTGATATTCCCATAGATTTTTATTTCTGCCTTTGTTTCACGTCTATTTATCTTTAGTAGTTTCCTCAATGCTCGGTCATCTCGTATTGAAGTTTTTCATGGACGACCTGATTTTTGTGAAACATCTATATTACCGGTTCTTTTAAACTTGGATATCACATACTGAACTGTACTTTTGGTCAAATTAAAATTTGAAACAATTGCTTTACACGATGTACCATCTTCATGACATTTAACAATACTCCTTCGTAAATCCGCACTTAAAGCGCGCCCACTAACCATTGTTGGTTTTTTTAAACAGTAACACGGCAATAATATAATATACACGCCCAGTACTTAAAAACGGTGATTTTTATATTAATATATGAACTAACATGTAACGAAGAACTCTTAGTACGAATACAATTGTAACGTGCAACCGCATCTACGAATGCTTTTGTTGCGTCATGATAATATTTCCGTATGTTCAACTTTATTGTTGCAACAGATTTGAACAAAATAAATAGTATTTCTAAATAAGTACATCTAAATTTATTAATATTATAAATAAAACAATTCAATAAAGTATCAATCATGATAACAGATAAATAATAAACAATTTTGTAGTTGGCCACGTAACTTACTGGCGTGTCGGTGTACTCGGGCGCTAGTCGTCCGGATAGCTTTCCAGTGGAGATGATGTGAAGTAGGGAAAAAATAAAGGAAACAAGTTGACAATAGTATTTCAGTCTTTATTTAATATTTAATGTTCAGCGATACATCTGATTTCCACTAGTCTTTGTAGGGTGGTTCTCCCTGTCGACGACAAACGAAGGAGAATTGATACGGAGTATCGGGGGTCACACGCACAGGTGTAAGCGCAGCGGTTTCTAAAATCCCGACCGTTTTTATCACGAGAAACAAACGGGAAAAATATTAGTTCATCATTATAGCGTACACGCAACGACAACTAAACCTCGGCCATTTTGTATCATGAGTTACAAAATTAAATAAATACAAAAATATATACATCTAAGTCATCTTTATAGCGCAGACGCAGCATTTTTCTCCCAACTGGCACTTTTCAAACAAATGCGCGAAATACTAATATCTTTCATTATGAACATAAATATTTTTACCGTAAGTGTAACCGTTCTAGTGATATTGCAGATAGAACAAAAAATGTATAGAGTAAACATACACTACCGGTTTGAATATTCTTTTCAAAATAGGAGGTGCATATCTTGGGCATATATATATATATATATATATATATATATATATATATATATATATATATATATATATATATATAATATATATATATATATATATATATATATAATATATATATATATATATATATATATATATATATATATTTATATATAAATATATATATATATATATATATATATATATATATATATATAAATATATATATATATATATATATATATATATATATATATATATATATTTATATATATATATATATATATATATATATATATAATATATATATAATATATATATATATATATATATATATATATATGTATATATAATATATATATAATATATATATATATATATATATATATATATATATATATATATATATATATATATAACTTTCTGAATAAACGCAAAGTATTTTAAAAAAGATTTATTTTAAAATACAATATAGCACGATGCTACAGGTTACAAGACTTAATTCTGACTAACTAGAATGATACAATGCTAAAACTAAATGTGTATAATATGATATATGATTCTCTTGGAATCCGCTGAATCTGCATGTTGGTTGTTGTTTGTGACAATATAACTCCTCACTTCTCAGAATGAGGCTCCTCCTGGTAGTTCGATGGCTTCTACGTTTTCCGATATAGTTTTCCGTTTTAATTTTTGTTTTTTATTGATTATGTATTTGATTAGTAGGTATATACCAACAATTAGAATTGTAATATATAGTATTATTGTCCAGATGCTTGGCACCTGAATATTTACTTGTTCTTCTTTAATTACCACAGGTGAATTAGTTATGATGTCTTTTAATTTCAATGTTTTTAAGTTTATTGTAAAGTTGGAGATTTTATTAACTTTTAATTTTAATCGTAGTTCCGGTAGCAGTATAGGTTTGCCGTATGTTTTAGTTTGATACGTTAATTTTTGTTGTTTAATGTAAATGTCACAATTATTTTCTTTAATTAAATATATTCCAGTCAATGATTTTATATCGGTTCCTTGTGGGCATTTAATGGTGATTTTCTCTTCTGTGGGAAATACTCCTAAATATTGGTTAATTTCCGGGATCACTTCTACATGGTTTTTATTGATTTTTAACTTTGTATATTGGCATTGTCTTGAATTTCCTTCTAATAATATTTATTCTTCACAAATTTCTTCATGGTGAATGTGGAATTGATTCGGACATTGATATACTTTACCTCGAGTACAGATGTCGTTTAGAGACCTAATTTCATTATCTTTTGATTTTAAGAAGTATCCGATTTCGGGAATTATTGTTACAATTTCTGATTCTTGTATGGTAGGTAGGTAACGGATAAAGGTAATAGAGTTCGAATTCCTTTTCGTAATTGATAGGGACAGCTATAAGGTAAGTAATTCGTAGGGAATCAATTTTGCAATTTACTTTTAACAGTGATTCGTATTCTAATATGTTTTCGCGATTTGGTTCGTATGGTAACTGATTTTTATAATGTAATGATATTTTCCGTAGTTCTGCTAGTAGTTCGTCGTGGTTTATGATGGATATTGGGATGCAGAATTCTTAACTTGCAAAATGTTATAGAATTTTCAATATCTTGTAAAATATTCAGGATAGTACTATAGAATGTTATTAATTGACTATATAAGTCTTTTGCAAATAATATATCAACTTGTTCTAAGTTTCTTTTGGCCATTTCACTGAGTTGTAAGATTCGTGATTTTAAAACTATTTCGTTATGCTGTATATCTCGTACTGTATTATTAGAATTGTTTATAATTTGGTGGTTTACGGAGTAGGCGAGCTTTAATTGGTTTTCTAATTGATGTTCATTATCTTGTAAATGTCCAAGAATTTTATTATATCGTTCGCCATCTTCTGCGTCTAAATTACCAGTTACAAATTTGAATATTTTTCCTAATCCGTCGATAAGGCCTCTTTTGGATTTTGAGTTAATCGATTGATATTTGATATTATTAAATTTTTGTTCTATGGTTAGTTGCAAGAATAGAATTATTTTATTATGGTTGTTTAGTTCGTTATCGTATATCATATTATTAGTTGTACTTAATTTTAAATTTTCGTATTGAATATTTAAGTCGTTATATTCGTTAAATAGTTCTGTCAGGTCATAGTAATGAATTAATGTATGTTTGGTCTTTTCTAATTTGGCTATACCCAAATTTATGGGTAAGATGCCTTGGTTTTCTGTTATGTTTTTGATTTCTTGTCATTGTCCGAGTCCGAATGCGTACAACCTGGAAGAATTTCAAATTGGTTGGTTTATGTGAGAAAGGTGTATTTTTTCTGTAGTGTTACCGTGTCTCGTATTTATTTTGGCCGTTTTTAAATTTTTATTTATTCTTTTTAATTTTTCTGTTTTGTATTTATTGCAGGTTTTTTGTTGTTATTGTCTGTTTTTTACGTGTACAAGTTCGGGGATATGTGGTAATTCTTCCCTAGTTTCGTTTAATTTGCTTATAACCTTTTCTTTATTTTGTTGAATTTTGTCATTTAAATTTTGATAAAGTAGCTTTACTTTATTTCTGTGATTGAGTATATAATTATTTATTAATTGTTTATCAATTTCTATGTTGAATGGGGTTTTAATTTAGTTACTGAGTGTATTGTGTTGTTGTAGGCTAGTAAAGCATAATTAACTTTAATTTCTATAGGTTCATTTTTATATTCTGCTTGATTATTAAATAATCGAATATGTTCAATGAGGGTAGAATGGAATCTTTCTACTATTCCATTAGATTCGGGATGTTGAGAACTGATGAAGTGCGTTGTTACTTTATGTAGTTCTAATAATTCTTTAACCAGCGAGTTTTTAAATTCTAGCCCGTTATCAGATATTATTTTCTCGGGGATGCCATGATGGGTGAAATATTTTATTAAATTATTAGCGATTTCTATGCCTTGAGCTGAATTTAATACATATGCTTGTGCATATTTTGAGAATGAGTCTACTATTGTAAGAAATTTAGCTTTTTCTAAAGTAATACAGTCAATGTGTAATATTTCAAATGGCTTAGTTGCTGTTGGTGTGACATTAAATTTTAAATTGAGGGGTCTGCGGTGATATTTAGTAGTTTGGCAAATTTCGCAATTATTAATATAAAATTGAATTGATTTACGTTGTGTTGACCAGTAATAGTGTTGTTTTATGCGTGTTTCAGTATCATCAATACCTCTGTGGTTTGTTTTGCTTTCGTGGAAATTTTTTATTACTTGTGTTATTTCGTCTTCAGAGATGTCCTCTAAATATTTTGTACATTTAATCAATTTTATTTCGGTATTATTTTTGAAATGTTTTTGAAGAATGGTACTGAATTTTTCGTATAATTGGCTCATATTTTCGAAATAAAGATAATATTTTACTTTTGGCACTATGAATTCTTTGACAAAATTGATTATCTCTTGTTCAAAATTATTTTTAGAAAATTGTATGGCTATTCGTTGTTTGTTTTTAGCTCGCCGTACGTAGTACCGAAGAGGCTAAAGCATTCGGTCGTGGGTCTGTAGCATTCTCGGATCAAAAAATTTCATTGAGAAAAAGTGTTCGTCTCGTCGCCCTGATTCCAAAAATGTATATAACTTATATACTTGGATGTTAGTCGTCGCTCGCTCGCTCGGTATCTCGTAAGACCAAATTTGTGCCCTCTACTCCTCTGAAGGTACCCGAGCGATTCACTCCAAATTTGGTACACATATTATTTGGCATCCCATTTGAATCCGCTCGCAGTTTAAATCCAATCGCCCGTATACTTCCCGAGTTATAGGGCCCCAAAATTTAGAGCCCCCCTTAATACTGCCCTTATAAAAATAATCGAAACACTTAAAAATTCTACTAAAAATTCTAAGATATTTTTTATCTACAAGATTTTTTCATTTTGTTAACCCAAAGCCCGAAAAAAATTATTAAATATTATAATTTTGAATTTTAAAATATGCACGAAATTATTTTTTTATCAATATAATCTAAATTTGGTACACATATTATTTGGCATCCCATTTGAATCCGCTCGCAGTATAAATTAAATCGCCCGCATACTTCCCGAGTTATAGGGCCCCAAAATTTACAGCCCCCCTTAATACTGCCCTTACAAAAATAATTAATACATTTAAAATTTCTACTAAAAATTCTAAGATATTTTATATCTACAAGATTTTTTCATTTTGTTAATCCAAAGCCCGAAAAAAATTATTAAATATTATAATTTTGAATTTTAAAGTATGAACTAAAAATTTTTTTTATCAATATATTTTAAAATTAAATGTAAGACTTTTTATATCTATAACATTTTTTCAAATTGATAACCAAAAGGCCATAATAATTAAAAAGCACTGCTCGCAACGCATATTTTATCTAAGGGCGAGCTCTGCGCGTTGGTGCGTTTTACGCGTACCAAATCTTGTTATATAGTCTAGTGAGAATTGGTTTAGCAGGGTTAAATTCAACTTCGGAGATAATAATTTGGTTTTTACCATGGTTTACAGGGCAGTCTCCTATAGGGATGCCTACTATAGGGTGGTCCTGGTTTGAATGTATTGTGTTGTCACTGTCAGTTGATGCGTCATCATCTGAGTTTTTAATAGTTTTATCTACTTCGACTATAAGTGATTGATTATCTTCTGATTTTTTGTTATTTTGGTCGAGTTGGTTGTTAAAATCTTCCATGTATTTGAAAAATGCATCTGTGTTGTCTGTTTCATTTATGTTGAGTTCTAATTTGATACTTGGTTTTTTAAAGACAGTAATTTGTATTTCATTATTCTTAAAAATATATTGTAGCATGGATTTAACATCTGACCAATTTAGCATATCTTTTCCACAGGCTAATTTTGGGATACTCAAGTTACTGATGTTATTTTTTATACAAAAATGATTTAAATTTAATAAGCTATAGAATATGTCTTGGTTGCTTGGTTTATCAAAATACCGGTTTTTAGTTATTAGGTATATTATAAATCTATCATAAATTTTTTGAAATATTACATTATGAAGTTTCGGATTTTGATTTTTAAATTTACTTAAATTGTTGCATTTTTTTGTGAATTGTTTAGCGATGCCTGATGACATTTTCAAATCCTTGTTGACACAATGTGCTATGCTATTATTGGATGGTGTATCAAATAAATCTCCTTCTACTTCTAAAATGTTATTGTTATTAATGTTGGTTATTTCTTTATTAGTTAAATAATTTTGATATTGTGTTAATGGGGATAGATTTTCGTGAGTGTCTTTTAATTTATTATTTTGAGTGTCATGTTCGTGTGGAATGCGGCTTAAAGCATCAGCGCTTGTGTTTAATATTCCTCTTTTGTAAATTATCTCATAATCAAATTCTTCAAGTTTTAACCGCCATCTGATTAATTTTTGACTACATTGCTTTAATGAAAATAGCCATTGAAGTGGTCTATGATCAGTATAAATTTTAAATTTGAGTCCGAAAAGATAGGGTCTGAAATATTTTGTTGCCCAGATTATGGCTAAAAGTTCTTTCTCAATAGTAGAGTAGTTTATCTCAGAACTGTTCAAAGTTCTGCTGGCGTAAGCAACTGGAGGGTCATTGCCAATGTGGCCTTGTGATAACACGGCACCGATTGCTAAATTGCTGGCATCGTACGTTAAATTAAATTCCTTTGTAAAGTCGGGGTATTGTAAAAGTGGTTCATTAATTAATAAATTTTTACATATCTCAAAACATTTTATATAATCATGATCTTCAATATTTATTATTGCGTCTTTCTTTAAACATTTAGTTATGGTTTGGTAGTTTTTGCAAAATCTTTTATGAATTTTCTGTAATATCCTAAGAGTCCGAGAAATCCTTTTATTTGTTTAGTTGTTTTTGGTATTGGGTAATTTTGAATGGCTATAATTTTATCTGGGTTTGGTTTAACACCATCAGGGGTAACAATGTGGCCTAAATACGCCACTTCTTTCTTTAGAAATTCTGATTTGTCTAGTTGGATCTTAAAATTTGAATTTCTGAGTCGGTCAAACACTAATTTTTAATTGTTTATATGTTCTTGCAAGCATGTACTGAATATAATAATATCGTCTAAATATACTAAACATTTTTGATTGGTTAATCCTCTCAAAATATTGTTCATGACTCGTTGGAATGTTGCCGGAGCATTTTTTTTAGCCAAATGGCATGCGTAAAAATTCATAATATCCGTTTTCGGTGTTAAAAGCGGTTTTTGATATGTCGTCTTTGTTCATTTCTATCTGGTGGAATCCAGAAGCTAAATCTAAGGTGGTAAAATCTTGACATCGTCCAAGTTTATCGAGCAAATCTGTTATATTAGGTAGAGGGTATTTATCGCCAATAGTTTTGTCGTTTAATTTCCTGTAATCCACAACAATTCGCCATTTACGTTTTCCAGTGGCGTCAAATTTTTTGGGGACTATCCAAATGGGTGAAGACCATGGTGAGTTCGAAGGCAAAATTATTTTTTGATCTAACATTTTCTTAATTTGTTGGTTAACTTCTTGTTTGTGAATTTGAGGATACCTATAAGTTTTAGTGTAAATCGGAATTTCGTCTTTAGTTTTTATTGAATGTTTAATTTGGTTTGTAATTGAAAGCGTGTTATCTTCTAAATAAAATATGTCTGAATATTCTTTTATTAATTTATCTATTGCAAATTTTTCAACTGTGTTCATATGGTCTGTTCGTATTTTGGAGATATCAAATTTTATTTTGTTTGATTGTAAGTGATTGAAATTCGGGCTTGAGTAAGTTACATAGTTATCGAACTTTGCTACTATAATAGGGTTTGCTATGTTTAATTTTTCTTTTGTTTCTGTAGGATTTATTACTGTGCATAAGGCTAGATAATTTTTTGCAATGGTCACACATTCTGGAATTATTAAATTGTTTATTCTATGCTGAGGTATAATTACAGTTCCATTATTTAAATTAACCTTGATTTGGATAATTTTTTCGGATGTCGGGTCTATTGTAATTGTATCTGTATTTGATATATTATTTGTGTTGATTTTATTTTTAAGATCGTGATATCGAATTTTAATTTTGCAATTTGGTGTTATGATCAAGTCATTGTGCATGTCGATTAATATTTGTAATATTTTTAAGTTATCAACTCCTAATAGTATATCAAATTGATCGTGAAAGTTAAAAAGATGGTATTTTAGTGCAGAATGGTTTTGTATTTTAAATATTTTAGAAATGGGTATAAGGGTGCTAAATTGTTCCGTCGAGGTTCCATGTGCGGTTGATATTTGGAAGGGATCTTTTATTATAGCATTTTTTAAATATTTATTTGCTACTTCTGGTTTGACGAAAGATTTAGTACTGCCCGTATCTATTAAAACTTTTAAATTATATTCAGGGATTATAATATAAGGTAGTCTACTTTGATGGTTTGTTAAATTCATTACTTCAATTACTGGTTTACATTTTGATCCAAGGCTGGGCCTTCTAAAAAATTATTCTCATTTAAATTTTGTGTTTCGTTATGGTATTCTGTTTCAACAGGGAATTCTACTGATGGTTCGGTGTAGTAGAGATCGGGTTCATTGTCAAAATTTGGTTCTTCGCAATATGTATTTGATGTTTGTTCGTCTATGTTAAAAAGTTCCTCTGTTATATAGTTTTGTCTATTTGGTCGGGAATAAGTATGATTTTGTATTGAAGGTCCGGGTCTAGGTTGGAATGGTTGAGCGTATCTAGTCGAGATACTCATCGGGGTTGGTTTGGGTAAGTTTTGCTTATGAGTTGGATTTTTGTTGTAAGGACCAGAGAAATTGGTTTTGTTTACAAAAGGTGTTTGATTAGTATATTGTTGTCTAATTGGTTTGTTAAATATGAAACGAGTGTTATGCGCGAAGTTTGTCAATGGTAATGGTTTATATTAAGCTTGTTTGTTGTTTTGCATATTTTGTTTTGTATTGGTGTTTGAAAAATTGTTCATGGTGTATTTTGTTATTTTAATATTATTTTCAAATTGAAAATCATTAGTTAACATGCTAAGAGCAGAGTTTAAATCTATTGGATTTTTAGCACGCATAAGTTGTCCAATTGGCTCTCTTAAGCCACGTAACAAGATTCTAAGTGCATAGTTACGGAAGTATGCATCGATGCTTCATTACCAGGTACATTTTTGGTAAAATATGAAGTTTGCAAATTAAGTAAATGCTGTATTTTATTAAAGAATTCAGTTTCATTAGAATTTTGTTTTAGTTCGGACATTTCCGCGTTAAGGGTGTAGCAGTCTCTTTTATCTGCATACGTGTTTATAAGCGCGGTTTTTAAACTTAACCAGTTATTAATAAAACAACTAGATATATTAATGGCAGCTTTGCCTTTAATTTTAGAACGGATACTGAACATTAAATACTCATTTTGGAAGTTATTTACATCTGCCGTATCATAAAATTTGTTTACAAGTTTTTCGCAGACTTCTACGAATCGTGGGAGAAGTTCTCGTTCTCCATAAAAATCAGGTACCATTTCGAGGTATTCCTTTTTTAATGCTATATTTAGGCTTTGGGGTAAAATCAAAGTGGGATTTCTTAAAATTGGTGTGAGCACTAGTGGTGTAGAGCTACTTAGATTTTAGGGATGGTTCTCAGGACCAGAGTCAGAATCAGAATTTGAACTTGAGGTACTATTGGAATTTATTTCCCTAAATTGACCTCTGTTAGACATAAGTACTACTCACGGCAATATCAATGTCCACTTCATTTGCGTTGAAGCTGTTGATTCACCGATGTGGTAGTTGTCCAAGGAATGGCTGCACTCGGAGATGCTGATTTCTCTCAGATGCAGGAGATCCTCTTCGAAGATGTTGCGTTGATTTTCACAAGTTAAAGTTCTTAAATTGCCACTCAAATCACTTTGTGAACCGAAATTATATTCGTTAATTTCGTTGTTGGCAATCCTACCGACTGCGCCAGTTAACTTTCTGAATAAACGCAAAGTATTTTAAAAAAGATTTATTTTAAAATACAATATAGCACGATGCTACAGGTTACAAGACTTAATTCTGACTAACTAGAATGATACAATGCTAAAACTAAATGTGTATAATATGATATATGATTCTCTTGGAATCCGCTGAATCTGCATGTTGGTTGTTGTTTGTGACAATATAACTTATATATATATATATATATATATATATATATATATATATATAAATATATATATATATATATATATATATATATATATATATATAAATATATATATATATATATATATATATATAAATATATATATATATATATATATATATATATATATATATATATATATATAAATATATATATATATATATATATATATATATATATATATATATATATATATATATAAATATATATATATATATATATATATATATATATATATATATATATATATATATATATTGTGACGAAGTCACGTTTTGTTAACCAAAAAAAAACACAGACAGTTTAAATTTAAACTGTCACAATTTGAGGTTAAACAACATACGCGTGTTCACAAACTATAGGAATGAAAAGTCCCTAGAAGGCACCCCACATTTCTTCCACCTTGTTCAAGTTTGGTTTTGGTGTATCTCTAATTAATTCCTTTATCTTGTTTTTGTATTGCTCGCGTATGTGTTTGTCTTTTAGTTTGTCTATTCTGGTCTTAATTGCTGTTGTTTCTTTCTTGTTTAATTTATGTTTGGGTTCTTTCTCTTTTGCTTTTATTTTTGCTATGACTAGATAGTGATCGCTTCCAATTTCGCTACCTCTTTTAACTTTTACATCTTTAACTACCTTTCATTGTGAATTGTTAGTTATAAAATAATCATTTATGGATTTCTCGTTTCTACTTCTTTCTTCTCTAGTATATTTATGTATTTCTTTATGTGCAAAGAATGTGTTTAGTATTTTTAAGTCATTAATTATACAAAAGTCTATGAGTCTGTTTCCGTTGCTATTTTTGATAGTTTCACCATGTTTCTCCATTATATCTTCTAGTCCTTTGTTGTTGTTTCCCACTCTTACATTCATATCTCCTATTATGTATATTGGTTCATCAAATTTTTCAAATTCTAGTTGGACTTTATCCCAAAATTCGTCTTTGTTTGCTTTGCTTTCGTCTTCGCTCACTCCATAAATTATTATTAGATTTGCTATTAAGTTGTTCGTATCGTCTATTTTTACTATGAGGATCCTTTCGCTTATACATTTCCACTCTTTGATTGATTGTTCCATTTTTTTGTTTATTATGCATCCCACTCCTGATTTTGCTCTCTCATTATTCTCCACTCCACTGTATATCATTATGTGACCATTTTTGGTCTTAATTATGCCTTTTCCTTTCTTCTTTGTTTCTGTTATCGCTAATATGTCTATTCTTGCTTTTTCGAAATCTTCAATTAACTCTGTTTCCTTCCCATTCAGACTTCTTATATTCCATGCTCCTAATTGGATTAACCTTTTCCTTATCCTATTCGTTTCCATTTTGTCTGTTTCTGTCGTTTTCGTTTTTCTCTCTTCTACTGTAAGATAGTGGTCAATATATACTTGTGTTCCTTTCAATTTATTTTTTGCTACCATTATTTCCTGCTTCTTCTTCCATGTGTCCAAATGAACTACAATTATTTCACTCTGACTTTTTTGTTGAGCTTGTATGCTTCTTTCACCGATGTTTTAATATGCATATTTTTTATTAAATATTGTTCTATTCCTTCCTTTATTTTTCCCTCTTCTGTTTTTATTCCGGTTATTACAATATTATTTTTCCTTTTTTCTTTTTCTTCTTTTTCCACCCTGTTTTCCAGCACTTCTATTCTATTGTATAAATTTTTCTTTTCTTCTTCCCACTTTTTTTCCTTCGGTTTCATATCTTCTTTTATTTATTTTATGTCATTCATCATTTCAATCAGCATTCTTTTCAGTTCCTCCATGTCTTGTTCTTCCTTTTCATCTATTTTCTCTAATTTCTTGTTTTCGTTTTTACTTTTTATGGCTCTTTTCCTTTCTTCTATCTTCCTTGCTTCCGGTGACCTCAATTTTTTTTTTGAGTTTTTGAAAGCTTCTGTTTCTTTTCTATTTTTTTTTGTTATTGTTCATTTCCACTCAATCCGTTCCTGTATTTCACCTTCACTGTACACAGTATTGTTTATACGGCAAGTTATCCTAGCCCAACCGGCCCGCACCGCCTCGCACCGCCTCGCACACACTTGTCACTGGTCTACTATCTACCTTCGTGTCTCTCATGCACTGCTCACTATGTTCTATATTAATTTTATTTTAAAAGTTATATTGTTTATTCTAAATATTCTTAGTCCACCTTGTTCCACATCCACTTTGCACTGCACTGCACTTCCAACCGCGTTTTTATTTTCTCAACAAGGCCTATATTTAGGTGTTTTTGCTGGAGCACTCAAACACGCGTGTTCTCGATAAAAAATTCAACAACTATCTTGGGCATATACAAGTCTTAAGTTTAAAGTTTCATAATTTTACGTTCGACAGTTTTGGCCCTAGAGCGTTCACAGACACACACGCACAGACGTTATTACAAAAATAGTCACATTCGATTCAGGGACGGTCAAAACATGTATATCCGTTGAAATCTCGAGTTTGAAATTATTTATGATTACAAGATTTACTTATTACTTCGTAAAAGAAAGTAATTATTAAATATTATAATTTTTTATTTTAAAATATACACTACAAATTTTTTTATCAATATAATCTCTAAAATATTGTAAGACTTTATATCTTTAACATTTTTTCATATTTTCTGATTTTAAGCACAAAAACCTTAAAAAATGTATAAAACATCTGGAGTAGCCTGCACTCGACTTTCCTTTACCTAGTTTACTATGTCTAATATTATCAAATATTTTATAGACTGTCTAAAGCCATACTTATACGTAGTTTAAGATTACTAATTTTATGTAACTTCAATATTGAATTTAGTGCAACTAACTATTAAACTATGGCCGCGCTAGTCAATCAATAGTTCAACCTAGCGAAACAATTAGTAAATAAGCATAGAAATTACTAGTAAAAATTCCATAAGTAATGAAAATCAACGCAAAAATACATACATTTACGCCTCTTATTTGATGGCAGCCTTTTGTAGTTCGTATCATATATATATATAGAGATTTAATTCTTTAACCGACATTTCTATTTTATTTAGACGTAGCTGAAAATAATGATTTGGTTGTGGCGGAAGAGGGTAATGTTTTAAATTTCATTTATGAATATTTATTTATTTTTCTTATGTTTTATTTTCTTTATTTTCCTAAATAGCAGAACAAGTAGTGGAGGACGGCCACGGAGAGAGTAATAACTTTAAATTTATGAAAATTCATATCTTATTCTGACGTTTTCTTTTTTAATTTTTTCGAAATACCGGCACCAGTGGCTGAAAATACCGGGGAAACTATAGAGGGTAACAACTTTAAATTTATGATTTTTTTTTTATTCTGACGTTATCTTTTAAATTTTTTTGAAATAGCGGCACCAGAAAATTTGGCGGGAACGCGAGAAAATTGAGTTGTGAGAGGTAATGGGAGGGGGGATAATCGACAAATTTGGGAGGGAATATAGCGGAGGCAGTGGGACGGGCAATAGGAGGGGAGAAATGTGGAGGGGAAATGGGAGGGGATTTTGGATGGGTAATGGAAGGAGAGATTATTGAGAAATTTGGAGGGGAAATGGAAGAAGAGTATGGAGAGGCAATGGAAGGGGGGATTTTCGTGGAAATTTTAGGGGAAATGGAAGGGGTAATGGAAGGGGTAATGGGAGGGAGCGCAGGAGCGGACACCATGGTATCATACATCGTGGGGAAAGTCACGCCTTACACCGTGGTGTCCGACTCACGAATGAGCGGGCGCAATTAGTAAGAATGAATATATATATATATATATATATATATATATATATATATATATATATATATATATATATATATATATATATATATGTATATAACCATATTTGTACTAATTAAAATATGTATTTTTCTTTTGGTATTTTTAGTTACGGGAAGTATTAAATTTCTTGAATAAATTTTAATTTGTTGTTTTATTTCATTTATTAAATTAACACCATAAACAGTAAACAATCATAGGTGGTAGACACCAATAGCCTTAACTCGCAGTATTATTTATTAAGTGTATAGTTAATTTTTATTTTCTTATTCGCAATAATAAGTAAGTAGAGCGGCTGCACCTTTGACAAAAATTGCTATATTCATAATAAATAATATTAATATTACGGTCAACTTTTGTTTGAAATTTTCCTTCAAAAATATACAAGTTACCTGCGCCTGTCAAAATTTTGACAGGAAAACAAAATAGACATTTCAGAGTATTCCTGTAGAATATTGGTTAGTTTGACTGTTTGCTTGAGACTGCTACAACTAATCTTATATACTAGGGTCGCCCGTGGGCACCATGTGCTTATATGGTATACAGAATATAGGTCAGTTTTGACTGATGGCGAATTTTCATGTAATTTAATAATAATAACACGTTTTTATTTCATTTTGTATTTAGTTGTTTTCTTTAAATACACGGTTTATCTATTCAATCAGAATATAAATAACCACAGAGAACATACGAGCATCTGACTTGTCACCGTTCGTAGCGCCACGATCATGATACAATAAGTTTAATGTGACAATAAACATTTATCCGTTTTATTTATATTTATACACCATATACCATTTATTTCATAACAAATATTATTACTTATATTATTTACTTAAATGAATGCAGACTTAAAGTTTATTGGTAATATTTAGCTGCTGTTTTAAGATTCGTCTTAAAATTTTTCCTGTTGGTGTTTTAGGAATCGTATCTACGAATTTTACACCACCATGCAAACGTTTTTGGTACGACACATTATCTAAAAGAATTTTTCTTAAAGATATATATATATATATATATATATATATATATATATATATATATATATACATACCTGCAACAAAATTGATAAGATCATTTTCATTTATAGTTGAATTTGGTTGTTTAACAACAAAAGCAACCGCAAGTTCCCCTGCAGTTTCATCTGGTTTACCAATAACAGCACAATCTCTTATTTGCGAGTGTTTCAACAATATTGCTTCTAGTTCAGCTGGTGCTACCTAGAAATTGAAATAAACTTTATGGGCGCATTGTGATAATATGTGTGAGATACTTTATATGAAATATTGACTTATTTGTATGATCGTTGAATGAGACCTTATGATGAAAAAGCATTATATGGACCTAAACGACACTAGTAAAATATAATGACGACTACAGCCGCTAATTTCGGTAATCAATTCTCTAGCATATTAACTTATAACATGTATCATAGACCGCGTTCTGTAATACAGAATGCGTTCGTTTATGCCCTTTTCACAACAACACTTTAAGACAGGGCCACTTTAAGTTAGCTGATATTGAAGTTCGTTTGACGCTCACCCCAGGAATTTAAATCGCTAGCGCTGCCATCTATAATTACATATTTGAGCCGTTTACATTGAAAGTGATCTAAGTCATTTGTATTTAAGTGTTTGCGATTCAATGAAATTAAAAATATCTGGAGTGGCCTGCACTCGACATTCTATTACGTAGTTTTTACTATAAACCAACCAATACTCCACAGGAATACTCTGAATACACACAGACACACATACAGATGTCATTCTAAAATAGTCGCATTAGATTCAGGGAAGGTATAAACGTGTATATTTGTTGAAATCTCGAGTTCGATTTTTTTTATGATTTCAAGAATTACTTATTACTTCGTAAAGGAGTGTTAGTATACGTATAGGATACCAATGTGTCACACTGCCTAAGTGTATATAATAGAGTTGAATTTACAATTATTATTAGTATAATAGCAACTATTAAATGAAATATGTGATTTTGCTGGAATAATAAATTCCTTAATATAAAATAAAGTTCAAGCCTTATATTTTATCAGGTTATGGGCCCAGAATACTCATAACTGCAAAAGATCGACGAATTCTGTAGGTCGAAACTTGTACTAGTCATAAGCAGAGTCAATCGGTAATTATTTGCTTTGTAATATACTTGTATTACTTATTAGGAACACAGTTTGTTTGGGATATATAATAATAATAATCGAGTGCAGGTCACTATTATAAGTAATGAACTTGTAATTAGAATGCCCTTAACAAAAAGAAATATATATATATATATATATATATATATATATATATATATATATATATATATATTAGAAATACATAATTACAATAAAGTAAATTGCGGCGCCGGCGGGGCAAATCGCCACCGCCGTAATAAATCATGGCGTGAGCATCGGCGCACCGCCAGCCGCCATAAATTATTTTACATCTCGCCGCCGCTGTATAATACTTGAAAGACGAAAGTCTTAACCATTACACCTCTAGATTAAGGAGCAGTAAAAATTACTTAGTTCTTCTAACACTCAACCTACGCTCTCCCGTGCCGCCACTAGTACTTTCCGTGATGTGAGTTTCTGCACAAATTTAGTATCAAAATTTACTTCTCAACTGAAGTGTAGCTATATACATACGTTTCGTTCTGTCGGTAGGTTGTAAAGGCGCGGGGAAACCAATCAAATAACAATGTTGTATTTAAAAAATATTATTTATTTATCTTGTTCCGGTTCAAAACATTTGAGCCCGCGTAGAATTCTTCTTCTAACTATTTCTTGCAGAATACATTCATTATAGAAATGTATTAATTTATCCTGCATTTTATTTTGCCAGAAATCACTTTCTCTCTCAATTTTTTCAATATGCAAGTCAACTTCATCATTTCTGTAAATTATAAAATAACAATATTCCCTATCTGATATTTGAAACTGACCTTGTATCTAAAAGTAAATGCGACAAAATAAAAATTTCAACAATTATGTGATTTATCTTACTTGGAAGTAATAGTCGTGGCTCTTTTTTAATTTAACTTCATTATTTCTTAATTCTAAACAAATATTTTTGTTTTTTAATTCTGCCTTCATCAGCAATTTAGAGCCGGCTAAACTATACATGCATTTAATTTCAATGATGCCATTGTCATTTATCAAGCCTGTAATATGTGTATGTATGTATATATAAATGTGTGTTTGTCTGTATATATATATATATATATATATATATATATATATATATATATATATATATATATATATATATATATATAATAATAATTATAAATTTGTGTGTATCTGTATATCATAGGGCTATTTGCTAACCATCCGGAAAAGCACCCAAAAATCCATATTTAGTATCTATAAATATTCCACTTGGTGCACTCACTTTTTCAATACATAATTTGTGTTTTTGTATACTATAATTATGAATTTATATATATATATATATATATATATTTATATATATATTTATATATTTATATATATATATATATATATATATATATATATATATATATATATATATATAAATATATATATATATATATATATATATATATATATATATATATTTATATATATAAATATGTATATTTATATATTTATATATTCGTACATTCGAAATTCTTCCTCCGTTCCCCACGCATTACTCAAATCATCAATTGAATCAAGTGTCATAAGTTTTGGACTAGCTTCAAATTGCGTCTCATTTCTTTTTGGACAAATTATAAGATAAACAATAATTCGAACAATGTTATTATACAAATTAACTTTACTTTAGTTAATTTTAAGGTATAGTAGGAATACCTGTTCGAAATATCCATCGCTTCTAAAACATCAGATTCTAAATCTATAAGTGGCCGTGGTGGTGAATAAGTATTATTATTATTGTCACTGTTAGAAAGAATTTTTTTCCATCTTAATTTCGCAGCTTTCGAGGCTTTAGAACGTTTAATTCTACGATTCAAACGTCTTCGAGTCGGCGCCATAATTATTAAACTGCGCTACACTGGTCTATGCTTTGATATTAGCAAGCGGAAGAAAGTTTGATATCTAATACGTACAGCAGAGCCTCTCACGGACAAACCCTGAAACTTTTAACATTGAGTCTTATGGACGATTCTTTTATCATTGTTTTTGTCGATTATATATAATTAAGAATACAATAATTAGACTCATTTTAAAGATTATGACTACCTTAGAGCTCTGAGACATGATTCCGCTCAATTCGGTTCTATTAAACCAAATAAAATGAGGTTCAAAGTAGCAGCTAAAACATGCCATGGTTAATAAACACTTATATTATTTATAATAATGATTTAGCAGTTCATTTTCTATTCAGAGCAATCAAGATACATCATAGAATCAGTGTACTAAAGGAATTATCATTTGATTACTTGTGTGTTGAGATAATTATGGAAATATTTCACTCATTTGTATCAAGACTTAAATTGACATTTTTACGCGACCTTAATAATTGATTTTCTGTGTTTACTCAAGAAAACTGTCCAACAATCTTGAGATATTCCAATTATTTGTATACATTTTAGTGGCGGGTTAAAGTATTTTATATTTCAAAATGATTATTTTCAATGGCTTGAGCAAATTGTAATTTAACATATGGCCACTTATCAAACTATAAAGTCTACATTGATAAATGGACAATAAAGAATCAAACGTTAAAATGAAATGTCTATGTAAATAATATTATTGTGAAAAATGTATTCAAATATTAATATGAAGATTTGACGTGCATTTTGTGTATTGTGTACTTTGTAGATAGTAGTATCTGATATATTGTATTGATATTGTATACCAATGACAAATATATTAGCAAATGTTTCATGTGCTTATTTTATTCAACAATAGGTGCGTTCACATAAGATTAGTGCAGTTGATTGTGCAGTTAATAGTGCAATGTTGTGGTAGTGTAGAATTTTAAATAAAGGCATCGTTCACATAAGATTAGTGCGAATTAGTTATGAACTGTCACTTATGTTTGCTAACAACTGTATTAACTTTGATGGTTATGACGGAACTGAGACCGTATAGACAAACTTGTACCGCCACACTAATTTCTGCACTGCAATTACACTAATCTTATGTGGACGATACTGTATGCCAAATACAAAACCGTGCTCGGGATAAAGGTGGTTATTGACATATCCGACTGTACGAATGTTACGGCAGGCATATTAAGTGAATGCACAAGTAGAAATGTTAGATAACATTGACAGTGCAAATTGCGAATGAAATTGTGATGACTTACTGTGTAACCAAGATTAGGTCCAGGAGCGTCTGCTCCAGTTTTTACGTCGCCCCGGACAAGAAAATAAATTGCCGCCCCGTTAAACATATACATTTAAAAAAATTGTCACCCAAAATGCCGCCCTTTAGATTTGCCGCCCCGGACAAATGTCAGGACTGTCTGCCCATTAGAGTGGACTCTGGTCCAGGCACATATGCTGGCAGAACCTAGTGATGCCGCGAGACGAGACTCGAGACGAGACTACGGCAGTCTCGTCTCGTCTCGTATTTTCGAGACGAGAAATAGAGTCGGTCTTGTCTCGAAAAATTCAAGACGAGACTTAATGATGAGTCTCGCGTATAATGCTTTTCTCTTCTCGTCTCGGTCTCGAATCTCGAGTCTCGAAAATTTCGTGTCTCGAAAAGTCTCGAGTCTCGAAGTCTCGAGTCTCGAAGTCTCGAGTCTCGAAAAGTCTCGAGTCTCAAAGTCTCGAAAAGTCTCGAGTCTCGAAAAGTCTCGAGTCTCGAAGTCTCGAGTCTCGAAAAGTCTCGAGTCTCGAAAAGTCTCGAAATGTTTTGTGTCTCGAAGTCTCGTGTATCGAATAATCTTGAATTTCGTAAATTCTCGAATCGAACTAGTCTCAAGTCATGGAAATGTTGTATTTCTCGAAAAGTATTGAATCTCAAAATAGCCAATGTATCAAATAAAATCTTATAATCTGCAATTGTCGATAATATTATACAGGTTTCTATTTTAGATTTAGATTAAATATTAGAGCACGAATTTTAAAAACTAAAATAATAATATAAAATAAAAAATTTAAAGACGTAAACTAGTTTGTATTTACACGGATTTGTATATTATATATTATTATGATGAATATAATATTGGAACCATTTAACATAAAATTTAAAATAAAATGAATGTTTCGTTTCAATGTAATTAAGAAACGGTTATATAGTATATAGGAGTGGGACTTTTAACTTTTATATGTTTTAACTTTGACGATTTGAACTACTATATTTTCAACACCATTTTGTTTTTAGACCAATTTTAAAGCTAAATTGGTAATCTGCGACCCCAAAAACATTATGTTATCAAATTTCAAGCAATTATACATAAAAACAAATAAATATTAATGGTATTATTGATATAAAGAATAAAATCTGGTATATTTAAAATTTCATAATTAATAATTTTTTTATGTTGACGGGAACCGTTTTGGCACTCATATTTTGGTCTTATTTATTAATTTATTACATATTAATCTTTATATAAATTATTTCGTAAAATGCGCCGTCTAGAACCATTCAATGACTACAATATGGCATTTCGTCTATGAAATTTCATTCGTAAAGTGGAAAATTCCATACAGATATCTATTTCTCATTCATTCATCCAACTTGAACGAAATATCGCTTTATGAAAAAAAAAAAAACATTGCATTCCTAATGTCAGTATATATAATATAAATTACGCACTGTATATTTAAACAAAATTAACAAAAAAAAAAAAACATTTCCGTTACTGGCAGGGGCGGATCTTGAAAATATGAACATACCTAACTATTTTCGCAGCCGTTTATAAGATATTGAACAAAGGACAAAACATATTTTATTTATCTGTAATACTAGTTTATATCAGAATTTATTTTCTATTTTATCATGATTGTGATATGCGTCGAACGAGACATACATACAATATAGCACACTGTATAATATGCATCAATGTAACTAACTACATGTAATAAATGTAAGTGTGAATATAGTACATTGTTGCATACAGACAGCGAGACGCTTACGAATTTAAAAAAATATATATGGGTTTTCAAATGAATTTCGGTTACGGTTCCGTTTCCGTTTCAGGTTCAATTCTTATTTTTAAGAATTTCTTTTGACATATATGTATATATAAATCAATTGCAATTATTATTTAGAGAAATTTAGAAGAAATTTTTTGAAATATAGGTATAAATTTAGAATATCTTGAATAGTTGAGAAACAAGATTTGGTACGCGTAAAACGCACCAACGCGCAGAGCTCGCCCTTAGGTAAAATATACGTTGCGAGCAGTGGTTTTGGCCTTTTGGTTAACAATTTGAAAAAATGTTATAGGTATAAAAAGTCTTACATTTAATTTTAGATTATATTGTTAAAAAAAACTTTTAGTGCATATTTTAAAATTCAAAATTATATTTAATAAATTTTTTCGGGCTTTGGGTTAACAAAATTTAAAAATCTTGTAGATATAAAATATCTTAGAATTTTTAATTGCTTCAATTATTTTTATAAGGGCAGTATTAAGGGGGGCTCCATATTTTGGGGCCCTTTAATTCGGGAAGTATACGGACGATTAGATTTAAACTGCGAGCGGATTCAAATGGGATGCCAAATAATATGTGTACCAAATTTGGTGTGAATCGCTCCGGTACCTTCAAAGGAGTAGAGGGCACAAATTTGGTCTTACGAGCGTCGACTAACATCCAAGTATATAAGTTGTATATATTTTTAGATTCAGGGCGACGAGACAAACACTTTTTGTTAATGAAATTTTTTGATCCGAGATTCTGCATTTTTTAATGAAAATATTCACTGTAAAAACCTCTATGGATTGTGAAAACGTCATTTTCTAAATGTTAAATTATCGAGACTCGAGACTTTTTAGCCTCGAGACTTTTCGAGACTCGAGACCTTTCGAGACTCGAGACTTTTCGAGACTCGAGACTTCGAGACTCGAGAGTTTCCGAGACTTGAGACTTCGAGACTTTTCGAGACTCGAGACTTCGAGACTCGAGACGTTTCGAGACTCGAGACTTCGAGACTCGAGACATTTCGAGACTCGAGACATCGAGACTCGAGACTTCGAGACTCGAGACTTGAAACTTGAAACTCGAGAGTCTCGAGAATTTAAGTCTCGTCTCGTGGCAGTCTCGCGGCAACACTCTCGTCTCGTCTTGTAAATTCGAGACGAGACTTTTCAGACAGTCTCGTCTCGAAATCTCGAGACGAGACGAGACGAGACGAGACAAGTCTCGACTCTCGCGGCATCACTAGCAGAACCTAATGAACTGAATTCGTGAATATTTTATTAACGCGTTTAGGTAGTAAGTACATTTACTTTCGTCGCGAATAACAACCTTTTAAGGTCCAGCGATATATTTGTAACGCAATATTACAAATATGCTAAAATAAAGGTATAAGAAAGTCGAGTGAACGTAATTTCAGATTGAACTTTAGAGGAATGGACCCAAATCTTATTGCAGATGATTTGTAGTACGTCATGTAGTAATACTATTGTTTAACTATAACTAGAGATTAAAAATCTTTGTACTTTGGCAAAAACCATGAAATATGATAATAAATTATTTTGGATTTAGTTGAATTTGCTACAATTATCGCAATGCAGACAGTGTTGGCAACTTACCAAATGATAAACTATTTGTACATATTTTTAAAGAATTATGTAGAAAAATAATGAAATTCTTACCTGATATCCTTTATATTTTATAAGTTCTTTTAACCGATCGATAATATAAAAATATTCATCTTTATCGTAATATCCCACATCGCCCGTACGAAGCCAGCCGTCAGCATCCAAAATGGCCGCCGTTGCTCCTACGTCACCACAGTATCCTTTCATAACGTTCGCGCCTCGAATACAAATCTCCCCAAACTCATTCGGGCCTAATGCCATATTTGTTTTCACATGTACTACTTTGCACTCAATACCTGGACCTAAAACACCGACTGTGCCAGATCTATGCAAATTTCTTGGAACCAAATGCGTAGCCAATGTTGTTTCGGTTAAGCCGTAACCTTGCCTTATATTTGGTAGATTAAGCCTAAAAATATAAATTGAATATATATATATATATATATATATATATATATATATATATATATATATATATTAACACTCAGATGTATGTGTTGAACACTTTTTTGTAAAAATGCAAACTGCCATGGGCAGGAATCGAACATTCACAGTGACAAGGAAGGGTCTTACCCTTACGCCACAGTATAATTGAATTCTGTGCAGATATTCAAAATATTTATTAGTGGGTTTAAATAATGTATATTTTAAAATGATTATTTTAATGGAATGAGCAATTGTATTTTAACATATGACCATTTATCATTTTTAAAATATGCCGTGACAATGTAAAATTTAATGTGCATTTTGTGTACTTTGCAGATAGTGGCATCTGATATACTATATTGATATTGTATGCCAATGACAAATATATTGGCAAATCAGTCATGTGTTTATTTTATATAATATAAACGACTAGTTACGTAAACATAACATTAGTGCAGTCGGTAGTGCTGTTAGTAGTACAGTGCTATTGAAGTGTAGAACTGTAAATATAGGCATCGTTCACATAAGATTACTGCGAATTAGTTACGAACAGTCGCTTACGTTTGGTTAGTTTAAACGAGGAATCATACGCATTTTCTCTTTTATTGATATTTTAAAAAGAAACAAATGTTCGTTTCCAAAAACTAGGTATTTCTGCAATCAAATTTTACATGCTGCATGGTGAGATTATAAATAATCTTATTCCAATTAGGTTATACATATACATGTATTATATCGTATGTTAATGTTATTAATTTACTTCTCACATTTCAAAGATTAAACATACAACATTTTTGTAAGCTAATTATCTGTCAAACGATACAAATGTACTGCGCGTACGCGAAATTGAGGCCGTCCTATTGGTGGGATTAGTGCCATTTTTTTTTTTAATAATTTTGTATTTACAACTGGCCTTTGACAGGCCAACAAGAAAATTGGATGTAATAGATGTGACATGAGGGGAGATTGCTTAGCAGCCTCCAACTCAGATAATTTCGTTTATAAGCTGAGGTTTAGGGTTTTTTTCCGATTCATTCTTCTTATGGTATGTTCGTTATCGAGTAAGTTGAGCGCAAGTTCGTTAGGATGTTGGTTCAGTCGCTTTTCATATATGGTGGCACTTTCCTTAATATGATCTTTTACATATTTTATATTTAGATCTTTGTGAATGATATCATTGTTGACGTACAAGGGGGCGTTGATAATTGTGCGCAGTGTTTTGTTTTGAAATCTCTGAATGATGTCGGTGTTTGAGCGTTTTGCACAGCCCCATAGCTGTATACCGTACGTCCAGATTGGAATTAGGGTCACTTTGTATAGGAGGATCTTATTTTCGATGGACAGCTTGGAGTTTTTACCAAGTAGCCAGTACATTTTTCTCATTTTTAATCGAGTTGTTTTCGTTTTGTTTGTAGGTGGTGTTAGGCGTTTATCAAGGTGCATGCCTAGGTATCTGGTTTCATTTTTTACAGCTAAGATATTGTTGTTTAGACTAACCACTGGGCATGTTGTGTGTCTTATGGTGAACACTACTTGAACTGATTTGTTTTCATTCAGTTTTATTCTCCATTTTTCTGCCCTTGTTTCTACTTCTAATAGGGCAGTTTGTAGGATTTCTGATGCGTTTTGTGGGTTTTCGTGCGATGCAAGAATTGCGGTATCGTCCGCGTAAGTGGCTGTTAGAACATCGTCTCTGCAAGGTATGTCAGCTGTAAATAACTGGTAGAGTATTGGGCATAGTACACTGCCTTGAGGTACTCCAGCTTTTATTGCATATATTTTGGATCGGCTATTTCCCTGGTTTACATAGAAGTATCTTTCACTGAGATATGATTTGAACAATAAGTAGTAATTGTGTGGTAAACTTCTTTTGATTTTGAAGAGGAGGCCAAGGTGCCAGATCCTGTCAAAGGCTTGGCAGACATCCAAGAATGCTCCACTGCATACTTTGCGTTCCTCGAAGCTTTCTTCAATTTTATTGACCATTCGATTTACTTGTTCAATTGTAGAATTCTGCGCCCGGAATCCGAATTGATGTTGTGGAATTATGCTATTTTCTTCTATGATTGGTTTTAGGCGTTTTAGTATAAGTTTCTCAGCAATTTTCGACAGAACGGGCAGTAGTGATATTGGCCTGTAGGATGTTACTTCATGGGCCCGCTTTTCCGTTTTGTGTACACTTATAATGTGGGCTAGTTGCCATTGTATCGGAAAGTATTGTACTCTAATGATGGCATTGTATGTTTGAGTAATTAGTACTATTAATTTTTTTGGTATTTCTTTTAAGACTTTTGCAGTAATCAGATCGAACCCTGGTGCTTTTCTTATCGTTTAGTAGTGAGATTTCGTGTTTTATATCTGCTGGCGTGTAATATTTTATTGGTTTAGAGAGTTGTAGTGGTGCATCTAGGAATTGTAGCACTTCATTTTCTATGTCGTTTGTTGCCGAAGGGGGGTGTGGCTGGAATACTTCTGAGAGATGTTTCGCGAGAATTTCAGCTTTGTCCTGATCTGCCCTTGCCCAGGTGCCATCTTCTTTTCGTATCGGTGGTATGTGTTGTTGTGGTCGATTTAGTTTTTTTGTGACCTTCCACAGTGAATAATCGTTTTGAGGGTGGTTTGAGAGATTTCTGATGTGTTCTTCAGATGTCTCATTTTTAATTTTTAGTAGAAGTTTTTTGACTTCCTTTGTCATTCTATTTAGTATGTTCTTATCTTCTGGGTTCCTAGACAACTGCCATTTCTTTCTCATTGCTCTTTTTTCCGCAATTTTTTCTTTCACATATTTTGAATAATTTGTTAAGTTTGATTTTTTTGCTTCTAGATTAGGTGTGGAGGACCATGCAGCATTTTGGATTGTTTGAGTAATATGAGCAACAGCATTATCGATGTCACATTCTTCTTGTAGAGGTATCGTTAGTATTGCGTGTTCATTGATGTAGTTGCGAAAGTTATGCCAGTCTGTTTGTACGTTAAATAGCGAGGGTTTTTTGATTTTGGTAATAATTGTGGAGCTTAGTGTTAGTATAACAGGTGAGTGGTCAGATGAGAGGTCGTAGTTGGAAATGATGTTCATGTAGTGTGGCGATATTCTATTTATTACAAAGAAATCCAATAAGTCAGGAATTTTTGAGAGGTCAGTGGGCCAGTATGTCGGTTCTCCTGTACTAATGTGACTAAATCGTTTGGTTGTTATTGCTTTATGTAGTTCCCTGCCTTTGGGGTTGAAGGTTCTTGAACCCCACTGCGTATGCTTTGCATTATAGTCTCCACCTGCGATGAATCTTGGGCCAAGTGACTCGAAGTATTCTTCAAATTGATTTTGTTTGATGGCGTGTCTGGGAGGACAATATACGGCAGCTAATGCTAGTTCTCCACTCCCATCTTTTATTTTGATATTAGTGGCTTGGAGGAAATCTTTTTCGCATTTTTCAATTTCATAGTGGCATATTTTGTCACTAATTATTATGGCAGTGCCTCCGTGGGCGGTTCCGTCGGGGTGTTTGGTATGATATGTTGTGTATTTTGCTATTTTTCCATAAATGTGTTATCTCGAATATTAGTTTGTTGATTTTCGCTGGTTCAAGATCGACAAAAAATAGTGGTAGAGGCTCTTTCGTGTGCCAACTAATGATGTTTGAGACATTTCTTACTGCAAAGCCATTGTTTTCTAGTTCCGTTTTGATATCTGCAACTAGGGCCGAATGATGGATGTTTTTGATGACGACTCTGTATGCCCGGTCTTGTTTGGGTTGGTACGTGTTCATGGAAATATGGTTTACTTTAAGCAGATGAACTAATCTACGATAAGCGTCTATTTTGTTCGTATTTACTTTAATTGTATTATCTGCCAGGGCTTTACAGACAAATTCGGATTTTTCCAACTGATGTTGATATAGTCTCCAGCATGTCTACGTATTTTATTACCCATTGAATATATATTGGTGGTGGTTTAGGTTCTGTAGTGTTGTTTGCTTCCTGTACCGTTTCTTCTGTTTCTCGTTCAGTTTCTTGTGCTGTTACTTCTTCTGGGTAGTTATTTAGTAATTGGTATCTGTTTGTATTATCGACTACATTTGTTCGTTTGGTCACAGGTAGTTGGGACTTCTCGTATTCTCTTTGTCTTTTTTTCCTTTTTACTTCCTGCCAATGAAGTCCATTCTTGTCAGGTGATGGGGGGTTGTAAGAGATACTGTTCGGGTTGAGAGAGGGAGTTGTTATCATTGGGCTTGTTATTGGTGCTACTTGAGATGTTAGTGGACTACCCTGATAAGTAGTCACTGATGTAGTTGTAATTACATAGGTGACCATTGTACTCGTATTACATGAGCCCGCGATGGCTTCTTGCATAATTGTTGGTGTTTAGTTTTGTTTATTTTTGTGGGAGTTGAGTTATATTACTGCTAAGGTTGGCGACACTGATTTGTTCAAGCAACCGCTCAGCACGCGCGTGCGGCTGACCTGTTGACCTTGAACTGTCAATGGCACACCTAGTTCTTTTGACTGTAAAATAAACTCAACCACATTGAGTAATCACTGGATTTATCTGCCACAGATATTTAAAATTATTATTTATTATTATGTTATGAATTAGTAATTTTATTTTTGTTTTTTTTTTGTATATTATATGAAATAATAGCAAACAGAACGACTGTTTACCACAAGTGCACAACGTATGGGTGCCAAATTTGGTGTGTAAACTTTCGCGCTACCATTGCAATAGCAGCTACCACTGCACTAAGTTTTGAGGTGAATGACGGAACTGGGAGCGTATATAGACCAACGTTTACTGCCGTCCTAATGCCTGCACTGCAACTACAATAATCTTATGAGGACAATACTTTACGGAGAAAATAACGAAAAAACAAAACCGTGCACACAAGGAGAATCCGTGTAAGGGAAATGCCTTTTTAATTATTCAAATAGACAGATTGCTCGGTGAGGAGTGAACTGTTCTCTGTATATAATATGGGCAAATGGTGGCCACGGGTTAGTCTAGTTTATATATAATTACCTTTTCATGGCAATTCTTTGAACTTCTGCCCCTAGGGGCGCTGCACCAACCATAATTTCTTTTAAACTAGACAAATCATAGTTGTCCACTATGGGACTTTTACCTAAAAATACTATTAAGGGGGGTACAAGCAGTCCTATAGTAATTTTGTGTTGTTGGATTGCAGATAAAAATAATATTTCGTCAAATTTAGGGTAAACTACCATTTTCATATTTTCTATTAACATACTTAAGTGTGTTATAAATCCAAATGCATGGTAAAATGGTAATAAAGCCATTCCAATTTCTGACGAATTAAAATTTGTATAATCTTTGTGTCTGGAAAGAAATATAAATATATATATATATTAGTTTCTTTTTTTTAATATTAGCATAATAAACGATCCGTTTAAAAACGTACGCGAGAAATCCATGAGCAAAATTAAAATTAGTATGAGTTAACATAACGCCTTTTGGTTTTCCAGTGGTTCCTGATGAGCTCATAATTGCTGCAGTTTGCTCTAAAGAATGTGGAGTAGTCTTGAAGTCCTTTGGGATTGGTAAATTTAATAGATTTTTTATTTTTAGTATATGAAGCGAATCCGTTTTTAATTTATCATCAAGTAAAATGATTTTTTCAACAAAATTTACTTCATTTATTGCCTGTTTGATCTTGTTTAATACAACTGTCGAACAAAATATAATTTTTGATTTAGATATTATTAGAGAGTTAACGAATTCTCCTATAAAAGAAAATAATATTAGATCAGATATTTTGGAATTGTTTGCTTATTATAGTGTCACAAGGCTGTCATTTATCTAACTTTTAATTCGGTTATTAACGACTTGATATACTTTCTCTGTATTTGTAGCTACATGTTTACAGAAATAAGATAAAATAATTTTCTTATATACTTTTACAAATCATTCCTATAAAATACATTATAATAGTCATTACTGTCTCTAATATATTACTAAATTTTTGCTACATGGGCACATTTTATCGAAAATGTTTTTTAACATATATATATTAATCCAGTGTTTCCCAAACTGTGCATCTGTGCTGGACTACAGGTGCGCCGCGAATATGCGAAAATATTTCAAATACGCACTGCAACTGTGTTAATTAGACCAATGTTTTTACTTGGGCGCCGTGGCAAAATTTTGATACATTATAGGCGCCGGGAACCGAAACAGTGTGGTAACCACTGGGTTAATCGCTTGGTCTTTTATTTGTCAAATTATTACAAACAGAAAATTTATTAAAGCGAAGCTACATACGGGTAATAATATTAGGAAAGCGGCAGCCGTAACCTGAAAAATCTTACTTGGTATATAAGAATGATTCATGGGTGTAATAGTAATGCCAAGATATAAAGCTGAAATTGCTGGTATGGGAAAATAAAGACTGTTTTCGCTACATATGGATATTGCATCATTTTGTGTCAGTCCAAATTCTGTTAAATGCTGTGCTAAACTTATAGACCATTGTAATAATTGTTTGTATGTTATCGTTTCATTGGTTGCTGCATCAACCTGTAACATAAAATTGAAAATACAGTGGAACTTCCCTAACTCGAAACTCCAGGGGCAAGAAAAAAATTCGAGTTAAGTAAACTTCGAGTTATAGAAAATACAATGATGATACAAAAATGATGTAATGAAAATTCAATAATTATCTGAAAATAGTCAATTATTTTCTATTGTGTATTATAATACTACTTCTCTATCTCTACAAAATAATCCACTATATTTAAAGAATTACATATATATTCAGGAACATTTTCTCTGGATCCGATAAAAAGAATTATTTTTTCAATGGACGGATAGTCCATTGAAACAATAATTCTTCTTATTGTGGGAATGATAATAGGGATTTCGTCTTCGTACAAAAATGTTATATATTATGATTTATTAGAATAGTAAATTACAAAGGATACACAGTTTAATATATGATATGTCAAACTAATAACAAATGAAACAATTAACAAGTTCTCTCATTTAACACCCCCGCTAGAACTTATAATTTTAAACCTACAGATATGTTTTGTACTAAAGGCAGGTTTTCTTAGCATATCAGCAAACATGTTCAATCGCTTTCAGATAAGTACCTTTTCAAATTACTATTTATTTCGTTGTTTTTCACGTGCGATTTGGATCACGAGCGCACGTGCTCATAATTCTATCTCATAATGGTACCCCAGATATGAATTTGCCATGTTCTGCAGTTTTTGTATGGATGGCTTCGTTTATTTTTATTTAGTTATTCTTTCTGTATTGAGTATTGGCCGTTCTGAGTATAGTCATTATAGTTTTGAGTACCTCGTAGTATCCTTTTCATTGTTGTCTTTATCGTATCCATTCCGTTTAATTACCGTTATTTATTATGCACTTATCTCGTCATCGAAATCGGAAGTATTCCCTAAAGATCGTACCTTTATAAGCACGTTCTACTCAATTTATTTATTAATTATTATCTGTCTCTTCTCGTTTCACTACCTACTGTCTCTACCAGTATTTCGTAACTGTTTAATTACCCCTTTGATTTGATTAAATATTATTGAACTAGGGTCACCCGTGGGCACAATGTGCCCATATGGTATACAGAATATAGGTCAGTTTCATACTTTTGTAAAACAACGAACATTTATTCGTATTAATTATTTGAATGCCTTCGAAGAAAGTAAACAATTGGGAAAAACACATAATAGATCATTAACAATAAAGTTGCGTAACGGAAAACAAGATTTCTAAAATAATATAATAAATTGTTAAATAATCTTTGAAATATATTATACAATTACATTCGAAAATACCTATTTATGGATTATATTATTGTACTTAATTTATCAGTTTCTGCTTCCTTTATAACGATTTGTAAAGTAAGATTTGTTCGGCGATAGTTCAAATTTTAAAAAATATATGTTTTGTGTATGCTTTAACAGTTGGTTAATTTTGATAGATGGTGGATAATTTAATCAAAATATTTTAAATAACAAGCTTAGGTACAACGCACCTATGCGTCCAGCTCGCCTTATGATGTTTGACGTTAAGAGGCCCGTCTTCGGTCATAATACTGAGGTTTCTTATTCTCCAAATAACTCTTTTAATAATTTTTTTTTTTGTAAAATTACAAAATATAAAAGTTGTTTAAAAAAGATCAAAGTTTTTCCCTTCCATTTCAATTTTTTTAATTTATGCATTTGGGTTTATTGTGTAATTTTTACAATTATTTTTCTAGAATTAGGTAAACTTTAAAAAGAAAATAAGACGATAGGGAATAGAAGCATTATCACACAAACCATACACATTTTTTTATTTTGAAAAATGGTAACACATTAAGAAATTATGCGAAGAATACGAAAATTGTACGTTTTTCTAGGGTAAATTGAATCTCGAAGCATTGCCTATATTATGGTCAGGCAGGGTACGGGGTAGAACGGTTACGAGATAGGCGTGGTTTCAAGGAAGTGGGGACGCTCATTGCCTTAGTCAAACCAAGTTCCAAGCATTACAAAATATTGCATACAAATTGTGCAATTTATTTTATATTTTTGTGACTTATTATTATAGTATTTTGTTTAAATATGAATCGTCGTCTGAGCAAAAAGGGCAAGTTATTTCTTTATGCTAAAAGAAAATCACACCGTAAAAACTTTAAAAGAAACATTTTAAATTCAGTGGACTCAACAACCGAGACAAAATTACCTACAGACAAAATTTATTATTCTTCATCTGATAGTGAAAGTTTATCAGCCTCTAATTTATCCAATTATATTGATTATGATGTTAACTTTTTAAAATCATTAAAAAATCAGATGCGCAACGAGAGCAAATATTTAGAGATACGCTACTTCAAAGTCAAAGTCAGGTGTGGCAAACCGAGCGGATTAAAAGGCTGACTGCATCACATTTTGGGCAAATTTGTAGAATGCGACGTACAACATCCTGTAAATCTACAATTGTATCAATTATCTATAATAAATTCACTGGAGACGCAGCAACACGATATGGCATTGAAAGTGAACCTATAGCTCGAAGAGAATTTGAAATCAAAAGCGATTTGCGAGTTTTACCATCAGGTCTTTTTATCGATAAAAGAATTCCATTTTTGGGCGCAAGTCCAGATGGTTATGGTTTGATAGGAGAACATGATTTGATTGAAATTAAATGTCCAGCGTCAGCTAAATATGTTACTCCTCAGGATGTGGTCTTACAAAAAAAAATTAAATATTGTCAAATAATTGGTGGATATTTAATTTTGAAAACCAACTGTCCGTATTACTACCAGGTGCAAGGTCAGTTGCACATTTCTAACAGAAAAAAGTGTATGTTTGTAGTATGGACTCCGAAAGGAATTTCAATAGAGGAAATAGAAAAAGATGATAATTTTTGGAAAACTGAAATGGAAAATAAATTAGTTCAATTTTATATGGAATGCATATTGCCAGAGCTTATTGATCTGCACTACACAAGATCACTTCCCTTGCGTGAGCGTGATATGAACAGTTAAAATGTAAATGTACAATTAATATTATTTACTTATTTATCGTACGCGCCGCTATAAGGAATGTTCTCTCTTCATCGAGTTGGGTGCTATAAGTGTGACTATGTTACGTATGTACGTCTCAATAATTTTCCACTGCAATGACTACTATATAATTAATAAGTGAATTGTGAAATTAATAACAACGGCATGTTCAACTATTATTATTTATAATCATCTTGCTCATATATAACAAAATAATAATTTGAAATAAAATCTAATATTTTATTCGTAATATACATCTAATTTAAATTTCAGGTACAAATATGTGCGATAAATATTATTATAAATATTGTTATTTATTATAAATTTGTTTAAATGTTGAGCACTTCTTCTTTCAAAATGTATTATTCTTTTTTAAAGTTCTTGAAATACTAAACTACTTTCTCAACTTTTTGACATCAAATATAATAAAACGTTGTTAGTTACATTATAAAAAGAATTTTTCTATTGTTACCATTAATATTGTGTAAAAATAGTGCGCGTAATACGGTACATTGAAACAACGCCCCAGCCATAGATATAACCTGTGGCCCCACCACATGCTTAGTGCTTCCCCTAGCCCTTCACACCTCCCGTATGCAGTACGGGTTGCATAAATACGAAACATGACTTCGTTCGGGCGAAGACGGGCTTCTTAAGAAAAATTTCTTGTAATAACACAGGATTATATCCCAATCTGTTTAAAAGGTTTGAAATAAGAATAAAATAATATTCAGACCAATTTATTTCGAAAATATTCATGATTACAATACATCCTTTTAGACTTTGTTAAGGAAAGTAAAACGGTTGTTTTATGGTTCAATCATTAGATTAATATAAATAAAAATTACCAAACTGGTTCTAAGGTTTAAGTACGATTTTAGCAATTGGACGGGTACTTTAAGCGAGGTTGATTATCTGACAAAAATGTAGATACAAGAATAATATTTCAAAAATTGGCAATTTAGTTGTGATCATGTTCTTGGTTGTACAGTTTTCTATTGTTCACTTTTTGTGTGTATATTTTATCCACATAAGCATGAATGTTGTCTATGTCTGTCATCTGGCCGTGTTGTTTTTCCGCAATAATATTTAATATCATTATTAGATAAGTATTTGTTGGTTAGTATTTTATACAATGGACCATTATAGAATGTAAACGAAATTTTGTAACAATGTATTCGCGGATTACCATGCAAATGATATAATAATGACTTCAGGTCATTATATAAAATCATCAAATGTTTGTTATACAAATAGATGTGGGTTGGTATTACGTCGCGTCGGTGTGTATACCTATTCGTTAGTCGTATTATTTATCATAAAAAAACCAATTCTTTGAGTTCTTTTCAAATAAGTTATTGTTCTGCATATTCTACCATGAATAGCAGGATTGCATTTATTATTATAATTAACTTATTATTATATCTGGATCAAAGTAAAGCTGTAAGTTCTTTATTTTTGATCACTATACTAGCGGATACTTATAATTAGTAACATTTTCTTATGAAATCACTAAAATAATAGTTATCTCTTAGTTTACACATAATCCTGATTCCGAAAATATTTCAACCTGGGTACACCATTTAATCATATGCGTCCGGGTATATACCCGCTTCATATGCACACTGTAAAAACAAAATCCCGTTATATCCCGAATATTCTATTTCACGGGAATACTATCCATATTTATCTAATATTCTGCACAAGCTATGACATATTTACAAGGCGTCGTTATCGTTATATCGTTTACTTAAATATTTCTTTTAAATTGTTCATTTTATAAACTGTTAATATGACCAATTACATAATTTTCAAGCATTGTTTCGTGTTTCATTCAAGATTTATTCAAATTTTGTTTTAATAAGAAATATTAAATAGATGAAATGATTAATTTCATGAATTGTATTTGTAAAATAAGTATGAATTTTGCGTTTGTTTGATTTTGATATTTGAGTAAGAGCTGAATATATCGTACGACGAGCATCGCTTATATTATTATTACTTTGTTACTGTAGGGCCTAAAGGTAATATTTGACAGAGTGGAGGCTCTGGAAGTATCCAAACAGTCTAAAATGCAGGTGCTGTCTTGTCATGTATCATCTTTTAATAATTCATTTTTTCATGGCGAACTTCAAGTACTACAAGAGTTGGATAGCACCAAACTGAAGGTTAGATTACAACTCATATTTTTTTACCATTATAAGAAGATTAGGTTCAAACAGAGCCATATAGCAAATATATGCGATGCAAGCAGCGGACACATAAAATAGCTTATAATTTTTGGTAGAATTTTTAATATTTTTTTAAGAGCAGTATTTAAGGGGGATATAAATTTTAACTCCGGAAATATACGGGCGATCTAATTTGAACTGAAAATGGATTCAAGTGCGATGGAAAAAAATATGTATAGGAAATTTGGTTCAAATAGGCATAGGAATAAAGGGCACAAATTTAGTCTTATTAAGTTGTCAACCGAATAAAACAAATAACCTTTTATATATTTCAGTTATCTATTAATGTAGTTAGATGTTTCGTTGCGGAAGCACCAGACACATGTGAATTTCTTATTAAGCGGAAACCACCGAATACTTGCTTATTGTTAAACGCTGAGAACATGGCATGGAGTTCTATTGCAGATTCCTTTGCCCCAAAATTAAGGTGTCCATTTAAAAAGGTAATTCATGAAATTAAATGTAATAAATTTTGATATATTTTTAAAAAGCAACCACTTGATTTTTATAGGATAACTATAAAGCTATCCTAAAAAAATCAAGTGGTTTCTATTTAAAATATATCAAAATTGATTTTTACATTAGTAAGATTGAAATATCAAAAGCGCATTTAGTTACTAAAGTAGATTTTTCAAAAAAAAAAATTTAATTAAAAGTTACTAGAAATTCCAATATCTCTTATTTTTATATGTATAGTTTTATGCCGTTTACCAGATAATAAAACAAAGCAAAAATTAACTATTACATCCATTTAATATATTATCATCAATCGTTCTCAAATTTTAGGGAATATATATATCAGATAAAGTTACATTCGACGCAAGTAAGTGGACCATATTTCCGTTAGATAAGTGGTACTTCAAAGTAACCATCAAAATGTACGAAGAAGATGTATTAACACTGGCACTCGTGATGGACGTTCACTATATTCGTGTAAATACATACAGAAATAATATGTTTACATAAATAGTATATACAGGACATTGCATACAACAACCTTTTTAATTGTATGCTGAATTTGTACCATTTAGCTAATTATTTTATTACGTTATTAAATACTGTTTCTTCAATATTACGAGGGCTGTCCGACAAGTACTTAGCCTCACCGGCCTATGGCGTCACTGTCGCAAGAGACATAACCTATTGTGTAGTACATTATCTTAGACGGCTACTGTTAAAATTTCAGCCGAATCGGACTCGTAGTTTTGTTTTGACCGCGTGTGAAAGTGGGAGTATCCGCAGATTTTAGAAAAATGGAAAAAGAGCAATATCGGTCGGTGATTCAATTCTTGTTTTTGGAATGGAAATTGCGCAGCGAAATCAAAGAACGCTTGGATGCTGTGTACGGTACGGCGACTCTTCTCCTTCGATGGCGACCGTCAAAAATTGATTCAACGAGTTTCAACGTGGTCTCACGACGGTTTTTGATCCCTCGCCCAGGTGCCCCGAAAACGGCTACCACGGAGGATAACGTGACAAATATCCTAGATCTGGTATTGGAAGACCACCGATTGAAGGTGCGCGAGATAGCTGAGATAATTAATAACCACCTTAAAAGACCGCGTGGGTCATATCCTATATGAAATTTTGGGCATGAGAAAGCTGTCGGCGCGATGGGTGCCGCGTTTGCTCTCTCTGGACAACAAGCGCAACCGTGAGACCACTTCAGAGCACTGTTTGACGCGACGCTGTTTAAGCGCAATCCGAAAGAGTTTCTGCGTCGTTTCGTGTGTGACTGTTGACGAAACATGGATCCACTGTGCGATTTCCCTTCCAATAACAAGAATCGAATCACTGACCGATATTGCTCTTTTTCCATTTTTCTAAAATCTGCGAATACTCCCGCTTTCACACGCGGTCAAAACAAAACTACGACTCCGATTCGGCTGAAATTTTAACAGTAGCCGTCTAAGATAATGTACTACACAGTGGGTTATGTCTCTTGCGACAGTGGCACCATAGGCCGGTGAGGCTAAGTACCTGTCCGACAGCCTCGTATATATAGATTGTATCTTTAATATGATTATCAATATATTCAAATATAAATTTTAATACGTACTGTTTTTCATAACTTATTTCAATATTTATCTGCAATAACCATTACGCTGAAACATGTTCTCAGTCGATCGATTTGTGTTAACCGGTGGAAAATGACAAATATAAATTATTTTAGTTTATTTTTTTCTCTGTAAAAGTTATGTCAGGCATAGTTCGTACGATTTGTTAAATATAATCTGCATAGATGCGTGTCTATGGCATATCTTACTATAGTTTATCAATAACAGGTCGAATTTTGAACAATTTGTCTACCTTATCTAGTTGAGAGATCATACAATTATTTTTATAATATTTCAATAATAGTAGATAAATTTAAATAATATTTAAAAACATTTTTCGAGCTTTGGATTAACAATATGAAAAAATCTTGTAGACATAAAATATCTTTATTTAATTATTAGTAGAATTTTCGGGGTTTTAATTATTTTTATAAGGGCAGTATAAAGGGGGGCTCTAAAAATAAAAGGGGGCCCTGTAACTCGGGAAGTATACGGGCGATTAGATTTAAACTGCGAGCGGATTCAAATGGGATTCCAAATAATATGTGTAACAAATTCGGTGTGAATCGCTCCGGAACTTTCAGAGGAGTAGAGGCCACAAATTTGGTCTTGATAGGATAATTATTGACACCCGAAGAACAGCGTCACATGTTCCAGTAAACATATATTTACCAGTAGAGTAATCTTTTGTCATAAATCACGTAATATTACGTATAGTATTGTTGTTTGTGATAGTTAATGTTATATTATCTTTTATCTATGTCTCTTGTTTTCATCAATAATATCTAATATTATTCGCTGCTATGTATTTGATGGCCGGCAATTTGTACCAACATCGATGCATAGGAAATTCGCAATATACGGAATTCAATGTTAATGATATATTAATGACTTTTTTTCATTATATAAAAACACTAAAATTTAAGATTTTACATAAAGATAAGTGTTGGTGTTTCATCGATTTATACCTAGTGGTTAAACGCATATTGATATAAAGTATATTTTTTAAAGTTGTATTATTTAACATTATATAAATTATTTGAGTTCCTTCCAAAATTCTTATTGTTCTTCATATTATATAATAAAAAGCAGGATTGCATTAATTGTTATACTTAATTTATTATTATACCAGGCTCAAACTAAAGTTGTAAGTACTCATTTATTATCACTATATAATAATAAAAATTATCAAAAAGTCTACATATACATATTTTTTATTTGTCATTTCCTTGAATTATCAATTTTCATAACATATTCACGTGTTAGAAAACGCATACACAGCATGTCGAACGCTCAGCGAGTTTTAAAATTTGCGGTAGTTTTTCCTGAATTGTATTGTAGCATTCTAGTTTGTATTGTTCGTCAATCAATCAATAACATTATAATTTTACCAATTCAAAAATCTAATATTATTTCATAATTTGTCTATTGCTTTTATTAGATGTTGTAACTGCGGTATTACTGCGAACTGAAATAATACAAACAATATTTTAAACATTTGTACACGAGCATTAAGATAGTTTCCATTAGGGTTTTATTACACAAAAATCGAGATTTTAACTTTACTTCTGGTTTCTGTTTTCTAATTGAATTAATTATTCTAAGAATTTGTATTACCTTTTTACTTTTAATGATTTGACATTTGATTGGTAATTATTTTTATAATCAGGCAAGATTCTGAATTTTGCAGTGCCACGGCAGTTTCAAAAGTGATCATGGGTCCTATGCTAAAACACAATGGCACAATGTACACAACTCGATATGCATTTTGAAGATTCACAATATATTTTTATTGACATTTGAATTATTCTGACGTATAACCTTTTATTTTTACGTAGGGCAGATTATTTGATTACAAATTTATTAATTGCTGTTGTGTAGTCTTTTTTTTTCAACTAGGGTCACCCGTGGGCACCATGTGCCTATATTGTACACAGAATATAGGTCAGTTTTGACGGGTGGAGAATTTTCTTGTAAATCATAATTACAATATAATAATAAGGGATTTCCCTTACACGGTTTTTCCTTCAGTTTGATCGTTTAACAAACCTAAAAAAATAAAAAATAAATTTGAAATATTTTTCCAGCCAATCAAGTGTCTAAATATGTTTGAGTTAACTCTTCAAAATTTTGTTCATTATTTAATTTATAAATTTATTTACTGCATCTATTTGTAGTTAAATATATTGTACAATGCACATTTAATATTATTTAATAATTTGATGCACGATTTTAAATTATAGAATATATTAAAATAATTAATGTTTCTGAAATTTGGACGGTTAATAAAAATTGATATTAATCATTATTTGCATAAAAGTATGTTATTAAAACAATTCTTTCTGATAACAAAGTCGGAAAGAGCGCGGTAATTTTGAAATATTACTTCATTACACTTTATACAGTAGGAGCGGAGTTCAATGAATTTAGTAAGCTAGCAAATTAAGCTAGCAGATTTTGCCTAGCAGCAGCGAAATATAATAACCTATTGAACGCCAATTTCGTTTATTTTTGAATACGACATCTGTCTTTGGTGGAAGTTTATAGTTTGAAGTTACGATATTTGTCAACATGAATAAAGAGATTGTGTTATTCGAATTTCTGAATGACGATGCAATGTCAAAAATAGTTGTTCAACTGGTGGACTGTATTCATTTGCAGAAACAAATTACAAATTCTGTATTAAAGGGGCATTCACCTTTTGAGCACAAGAAAAAAGCTGTTTTTTAACATTTTTTTTTCTCAGGGTACGTTTGAGATATTTGCATGCGGCTTTTTGTATCGTATTTATTCAACTTTTCTCTTTCATAAGGTATTTTTTATAGTCGGGTACGTTCAGCCCCGGCGAAGATGTCCAGGTCCAAAGTGGGCAGCTCAATTTAGGCGCGCGGTAGCATAACTTTGGTCCCAGTTGTTTGAAAAAAAATAAAAAATAAGGGTTTTAAAGAATAATAAATTGTCTAGGAATTGATTCTCGGGTGGTCCATTTGGACCATAATTAACAACATGGCGACCATCGTACGAAAAAAGTTATTTTTTGTCACTTTTTTTCTCCTTTGGCGGGCCTTAAAAAATATTAACAATTGTCGGACACACTTCGTCGAGGATCAACTTATAGAGAATTTTATTACCTTTAAGATGCACTTATCGAGAGTTAAATCGGTTAATTTGTTGTCGAGATATTCTACCGCGCGACTAAAAAAATATGGTTTCGAGAAAAACGCGTTTAAAGTTTCAACATCAGACTGACGCGCGCGAAAACGCCGTGCTTGAGCAAAAACATTGTTTTGTTTAAATCGCAATTTCACATATTTCCAACTCGAATTTCAAAAAACGGCTTCAGAGCCCTATAGTCAACACTTCAGAGTGTCCTATTCTGCAAAAAAAATATATCTATTTTTTGAATCCGCAAAAGGTGAATGCCCCCTCAATACATAAAAATAATGAGGATGTTTAAGTTGGTTTAATAAATGGGTTTTGCCATTTTTAATTATTAAAAGGAAACACAAGCACTACAATGACCTTAGTTATAAAAAATTTTGCTGCTAGCTGATGTTAGCGAAAAAACCGGCGCTAGTGTGGTAATCCAATGAATTTGAAATATATGACGTCACATCTGCTAGTTTTTGCTAACCTCATTGACCGCACCGAAGTACATCGTTTTGCTTGATTGTACTTGGTGTTGCACGTTCGTATACAATCACGTTATGTGTAGTTATGTGTAGTTCGATCACGGCCTTAAGATAATTTTCCTGAATTGTATTGTAGCATTCTAGTTTGTATTGTTCGTCAATCAATCAATAACATTATAATTTTACCTCTTCAAAAATCTATTATTATTTAATAATTTGTCTATTGCTTTTATTAAATGTTGTAACTGCGGTATTACTGCGAAGAAGACGGAAGGGTGTTCTTTCAAGAAAACTGGCGCAGACTTAACAAATAGTCTAAAGTCCAACGACATAAAGAAACCCAGGGAAGAGTATCCGTATCCTTTTTCTTGTTTAATTGTTTTATTTATTATCTTAGTTTTGTATTGGCGTTAAGCCTAGTGAAGTTCCTTATTCTATTTTGTAATTAAAAAAAGAAACCTACGAGCTAGCCGGTGTGGATTTGCCGTGGCAAACTTTACTTACGGTTTCTGTTTTCTAATAGAATCAATTATTCTAAGAATTTGTATTACAAACCTTTTTACACAACACTTTTAATGATTTGATTAGTAATTATTTTTGAATTAAATAAACAGGCTAGATTCTGAATGTTGCAGTGCCACGGCAGTTTTAAAAGTGATAATGGGTCATATGCATAAGAAAAAATGTACACAACTCGATATGCAGTTTGAAGATTCGGAATATATTTTTATTGACATTTGAATTATTCTGACGTATAACCTTTTATTTTTGCGTAGGACAGATTACTTGATTAGAAATTTATTCATTGCTGTTGTGTAGTCTTTTATTTTCAATATGCACTATTTGATATTATACATAACCCTCTTATCTGTCGGCATGGCATGGTGGTTGAAACACTCGCCTCTTACCCTGGAGGTCGTGAGTTCGATTCCCGTCTATGCCAATTTGCATTTAAAAATTTAAAAGCGTTCTACACATACACACGCACATACTGACAAACATATGCATCTGGGTGTTTATATTAATAATAGTATAACATGAGGCTATACTTGTTAAATAGTATCACAGTAGGCTATACTTGTTTTATTAGATTTTAGCTTCACTGACTACTTTTAAGGTTGAGTATTACCGTTTACCGATTGCTTCCCAGATTTAACTTTATTTAGAATTCTTCAGTGTAACCTTGATATCCTGGTCAGAGCAAATCATTTATGGTTTTTGCCTTAGCCAGAGATATTACGTTATACTCCCATTGCTACTGATGATGACAACTTAGTTGTCGAAATACGTATTTAGTTCAATTAAGGGGGTATTGCCGTTGGTAAAATTGAAAAAATCACTTTTTCAATTTTTTCATTTTTGGATACCTTATAATGTGTACTTTAATGCCCCGAAGCCATTTGAACATCGGCGAAGTCCTTCATAAGTTTTTCGCATGTTTAAGAATGCAATTCACCAGCCTGAAAACGACCCGAGCGCGTAGCTGTGCGGTCGGGCTGATATGGCGCCGCAGGTATAATAGTTTCTGTCACATCGATTTACCGACGCTTTTAGTGACTTGTAAGGGTTCAATGAAGGCTACAAAGCAGTGTTGAAGACGATGACGACGCTGGGGATCCGGGTTGGTCTCCAATGCAGAGCTTTTGCTGCCCAAACTGACGCAGACCGCGAGAGGAGGGCGGACCTGCGCTTGTCTCCGGCGGCGATTGAGGCTCTGCAGCGACACCGGAGCGACAGACTTCTGCAAGACGCCTTCTACGAGGAGGAGGAAGGCCTGATGTACGGGCCCGGCATCGCAGACTGAAGGTAAGACACCGGAAACCAGTTTAAAATCGTTTGAAAACTTCAAACGCGTTTTTCTCGAAACCCTATTTTTCCTGCTGGCCGGAAAGGTTTTTTTTCCCTATGGGACGGATCGACTTGGGCTTTGGGATTTCGATTAAGAACATTATTGCCCTGGGATTGGACCACTCTGAAGCCAATTGATCGATATTAAGTATTTTTCCGTCCGCCTTAAAGTCTAAGAAAAAGAAGTAAAAAAAAACATTTTTTTTCAGATGGCCACCATTATGGCAATTTTCAATATTTTGAAGCCAAACTGGTCCAATCCCAAGAGAATTCAATATAGATTAAAGGACCGAAACCCATTTTGTGTTTCAGATAACCCACACGATAAATCGTTTCCGGCCGTGGACCAATTCCCGGATAACATTGGTGCAGTTGACCCGACTTTTCTCGGAACCCAGTCGCCGGAAGCGGGTGAAAAATTCAGATTTTATAGATCAACATTGACTTAATAAAACCCAAAAAACTCCAGTCTTGTCGGTGTTTAATTAGCCCCGAAAAAAAATTTTTAGAAAAGCCTAAAAGCAGGGTCCACCAACGGGAATACCCCCTTAAAATACTTTGTGGTTAAGAGTTTTTTATTATTATTTTTAGAAGTCTTTGGCTACAAACATATTACCTTACAAATTTAGAAGGGGATGATTTGACGTTCTAGATTGATCGAGAAGCACGCAGTACTCCTGCTGGCACCCAAATATACAAATCTTTCCTTGGACACAAATTCAAAATTATAACATTTAATTTTTTTTTTTAATTTTTGGATGTTGTAATTATATTTCTAAGGGCAGCATTAACCCATCAGAACTCACGTGAACTTTTCGGTAATCTTTACTCGCGTGAGGAGAGATTTGCTCACGCTCTGTGCGCATGCGTCAAATATCTCGCGGGCTTAGTTTTTATTTAAATTTATAAATCATAACCTCAACATATTTTTAAATAGTTTTTTTTAATGTGTGAATAACAAATTCAAAATATTATACTTATCTGATTATTATGTGATCTTCAAAAGGTAAAATATTGTAGAAGGCAATAATTAAAATTTCTTTTAATCATAACCCAGATTATTAATTGGAGTCAGTTTATTTGTGTTTAAAATTTTATTTATTCATTTTTATAAAATAATTTAACACATAAATCTAGTTGAATTGACAATCCTCGTCGTGTTTTTACTTTCTTTTACAGAGTAATAAGTAAGTATAGGGATCACCAAAAAAATCGAACTCGAGATTTCAACGGATATACACGTTTTGAGCTTCCCTGAATCGAATGTGACTATTTTCGGAGTGACGTCTGTGTGTGTGTGTGTGTGTATGTGAACGCTCTAGAGCCAAAACTGTCCAACGTAAAATTATGAGACTTCAAACTTAAGACTTGTATATGGTCTAGTTGTGCACCTCCTAATTTTGAAAAGAATATTCAAACCGGCAGTGCATGTTTACTCTATGCATTTTTTGTTCTATCTCCAATATCACTACAACGGCTGCACTTACGGCAAAAATAGTTGTGTTCATAATGAAAGATATTTCGCACAACTTTTGTTTGAAAAGTTTCTTCAATAAATGTACCAGTTACGAGAAAACCGCTACCAAAAATTATGAGAATCTTGTTTACGTTGTCATGGATTCGAATGTAGCTTAATTAATCGGATCATCTGCGCCTGTCAATATTTCGACAAGAAAACAAAATGGTCTGAATTAGATAAATGACATTTCAGAATATTTCTGTAGAGAATTGTTTAGTTTTGATAGTTAGTACTTCGAAACCATTACAAATTGGTATTGGTATAATTTTCAACCCATTCATTTAAATAAGGTAAGCTTGGTTTTCATATTGTTTCTGTTGGATTATTATTTCTTAATATTATATTTTTATAATCAATAAATATTGATGAAAACTACGTAAAAAAAAATTCCCGCGTTGGCCACAACCAATTTTTACTTTCTTTTACGAAGTAATAAGTAAGTATAGGGATCACCAAAAAAATCGAACTCGAGATTTCAACGGATATACACGTTTTGAGCTTCCCTGAATCGAATGTGACTATTTTCGGAGTGACGTCTGTGTGTGTGTGTGTGTGTGTGTGTGTGTGTGTGTGCGTGTGTGTGTATGTGAACGCTCTAGAGCCGAAACTGTCCAACGTAAAATTATGAGACTTCAAACTTAAGACTTGTATATGGTCTAGTTGTGCACCTCCTATTTTTGAAAAGAATATTCTAACCGGCAGTGCATGTTTACTCTATGCATTTTTTGTTCTATCTCCAATATCACTAGAACGGCTGCACTTACGGCAAAAATAGTTATGTTCATAATGAAAGATATTAATATTTCGCACAACTTTTGTTTGAAAAGTTTCTTCAATAAATGTACCAGTTACGAGAAAACTGCTACCGAAAATTATGAGAATCTTGTTTACGTTGTCATGGATTCGAATGTAGCTTAATAAATCGGATCATCTGCGCCTGTCAATATTTCGACAAGAAAACAAAATGGTCTGAATTAGATAAATGACATTTCAGAATATTTCTGTAGAGAATTGTTTAGTTTTGATAGTTAGTTAGTTCAAAACCATTACAAATTGGTATTGGTATAATTTTCAACCCATTAATTTATATAAGGTAAGCTTGGTTTTCAAATTGTTTCTGTTGGATTATTATTTCCTAATATTATATTTTTATAATCAATAAATATTGATGAAAACTACGTAAAAGAAAGTCCCGCGTTGGCCACAACCCATTTTTTTGGTTTAGTGTCACAATCCATACAATGTATATTGCACTTGTAACGGATGAGATTTAAAACTAATGCGCTAAAGCGAATGTAGCCGAACAACCGGAGGCAAACGAAGATGCACGATCAAGCCTGACCGCTACCGAAAGTCAATTTTTCATGCATACTTGTTTAATCTCGTGATGAGAGAAATGCTCATAATTTCCGAAATGCATGAAAATAATTTTTTTTCAGCTTTGCTTAGAATTGTCGGATTTGAGAAATTTAAAATTTCAAAATAGATAATATTATTTGAAGATAGAAAAAGTTTCAACTTACCATTCCATTTAAAAAAAAGATGTTATTAACATTTTAAATCGAGCGTGAGCAAAATGCTCATAACGTGAGTGCTGAAGGGTTAAGGGGGGCTCGAAATTTTGGGGCCCTATAACTCGGGAAGCTTACAAGCGATTTGATTTAAACTGCGAGCGGATTCAAATGGAATGCCAAATAATATGTGTAGCAAATTTGGTTCAAATCACTTTGGTACCTTCAGAGGAGTAGAGAGCACAAATTTGATATTACGACCGAGCGAACAAGAGACGACTAACATCCAAGTAAAAGGGTTATATATATTTTTGGAATAAGGACAAGACTTTTTGTTGATGACATTTTTTATCCGAGAATACTACAGACACATGACCGATTGCTCTAGCTTTATTGTACTTCGTACGGCGAGCTAATAATACACATATATAATATTATTTTAAAGAAATGGTTCAAATAGTAATATAATTTCTTCTTTATCACTGAGTGGATCCTAAAACTTTAGTAGTTGAGCGGTATCTTTTATTAAACCTAGAGCATAATGTTTTTATGATGCAGTCCACATTATTGGGGCAATAAGGAAGTTAGAAACAAACTATGTATGTACCAGATAGCTATAGTATTCGGTTGTGTGCCTGTATAATGTTCAGCCGAAAAAAAAAATGTTGCAGAAAAATTCGTTTTACATCTTCTTAATTTCAATAATGTGTTTTTAATTTGATTAGAAAAAGTTATATTTCTGGTGTGGTTGATTATAAGCTCACAGAAATAAAGATTTGGGTAACCAATTAAAATTATGGTTGAATGCCTTCTTATTAATTTAACTGAAGCATTCTATACTTTAAGATAAAAAATCTTATTAATATTTAAAAAATATCTGTATATGGATGAATAAAATTGATTGGATGACAGCATATCAACTATCAGTTTAGTGAATTATTTAATCTATTTTGTCCGTGGTCGCTGAAAGGCGAGCTTTAGATATTCGTGCATGTACCTGTGCTTGTTTAGTCTCTTTTATATATATTATTACTGTTAACAAGATTATAATAAAAATCATATAATTAATTACCATCGCAATTTTGGATCCACCATTTTTCAAAGACTTGTATAAAACTGCACCAAACGTCTCTTTAACTATTTTTGGAGTAGGGCCACGCAAAATATTTATTTCACTCATAATTATATATGTTAATTAAATTATATATACAACGAATAACTGTTTTAAAAATAGAACGTAATTCCATTATATATGTGAAACATACATAAATATAAATCCCATGCGATAAATAAACATATCATTTGATAGTTGTTAAATATATTGTTTAGGCTGTTTACTTTCTTATACTTTATATATAAAAGAAGAATTTGTGTTCACAATATAAAGCACGTAGTGGAGCGGGTAATCTTCTGCTCGGTGACATGACGAATTAGAAAGTGCTCAGATTGTAAATCATGCGACCGTCAAAATCTGTCAACTATTTGGCAAAAACATTTAAATAAATGAAATGCATCTAAACCTGATTTTAGGAGATAGATCACACTGAAAAAATATCAATAAGAAAGGATTATATAATAATGTGTTTGCAGAATATCATAATTTTTATTTTTAGCATATTAACTGTGGTTTTAGGGATTATCAGACCTCTTTTGGTAATTAGAGACTTCTGCCAAAAGATCTAAGGAAAAAGGTTGGATCATAAACCGGGTGCCAATTCATCATGTCACCCTCTGCTTGCATATATTTTTATTAGGCAAGCGTATCTAAGTCTGTTTTATATATATTGTCACGCATTTATATTTTAAGGAGTTTGTTTGGTTTTTACTTTCTTTTACAGAGTAATAAATAAGTATAGGGATCACCAAAAAAATCGAGATTTCAACGGATATACACGTTTTGAGCTTCCCTGAATCGAATGTGACTATTTTCGGAGTGACGTCTGTGTGTGTGTGTGTGTATGTGAACGCTCTAGAGCCAAAACTGTCCAACGTAAAATTATGAGACTTCAAACTTAAGACTTGTATATGGTCTAGTTGTGCACCTCCTAATTTTGAAAAGAATATTCAAACCGGCAGTGCATGTTTACTCTATGCATTTTTTGTTCTATCTCCAATATCACTACAACGGCTGCACTTACGGCAAAAATAGTTGTGTTCATAATGAAAGATATTTCGCACAACTTTTGTTTGAAAAGTTTCTTCAATAAATGTACCAGTTACGAGAAAACCGCTACCAAAAATTATGAGAATCTTGTTTACGTTGTCATGGATTCGAATGTAGCTTAATTAATCGGATCATCTGCGCCTGTCAATATTTCGACAAGAAAACAAAATGGTCTGAATTAGATAAATGACATTTCAGAATATTTCTGTAGAGAATTGTTTAGTTTTGATAGTTAGTACTTCGAAACCATTACAAATTGGTATTGGTATAATTTTCAACCCATTCATTTATATAAGGTAAGCTTGGTTTTCATATTGTTTCTGTTGGATTATTATTTCTTAATATTATATTTTTATAATCAATAAATATTGATGAAAACTACGTAAAAGAAAGTCCCGCGTTGGTCACAACCCATTTTTTTGGTTAAGAATCCTCTCTTAAAAATAGCTCCTGCTTTAAATAATTTTTATATTTAAATCAAAACCATTTATTAAATAGCAGTTTCTTCTATACATTGATATATACTTTTAGGAATATATATCAAAGAAATCTTCATTATTTCCTTTGATATTAGTCCCTAAGCGCGTGCTCAAAAATGATTTGAAAAATGGTGTAATACCTCCGAAAAATACTATCCAAAAATTCTGAAAAAATTCACACAAATTCCCACAACGGAAATACATTATTTGTCAAAATTTGATACATTTTCAATTAACATTTTAAATAATATATATATATATATATATATATATATATATATATAATTTTTAAATAATATATATATATATATATATATATATATATATATAATTTTTAAATAATATATATATATATATATATATATAATTTTTAAATAATATATATATATATATATATATATATATATATAAGACTATTATTGGTACGGGATAAAAAGTAAACCAAAATATGTTTCTCTGTAAACAAAGTGGAAATTTATTCGTTATTTAACAAAAATCATTTACAATCTTACCTGTAAACAAAGAAACGACAATTAAAGTTTACTATTACCGTTTCTCTATTTACCCTACTTAATTTATTTACAATATATTATTATGAATTATATCTCTATGTATTTTATTTTAATTCTTCTGATGATCGTACTCATCACTCCATCTAACGGTAATCAATCAAAAGGCGCGCGCAGCATGAGAAGCGCGGCAAATTCAATTTAAAGAAAGTATACTTTCTTTACATCTCCCCCTCCGCAGGGCAAGATTTGTCTGGGTACTTTCATGTTGAATATATTATCTATTCTTCTTCGTCCGTGTCTTCTTCTTCTGTTGGTATTAGTTTTGATATACGGAATAAACTTGTTTCTGACTTCTTCTTAGTAGTCCTGATTTTGTATATGGAGTTTGATATTTTTTCTTTTATTTCGAATGGTCCAACTCTCAGATAGTCTAGCTTTCTTCTATTCAGTCTGTTGCCGTTTTCTATATATACCATGTCTCTTGCACTGTATTCATGATGTTTTCTATTCTTGTCATACAGTTTTTTATTGGAATTATGCGATCTTTTTGACCTTTCCAAAGCTAATTTTCTATCATTGACCCAATCATCTTTGTTTTTCTTTCTTTTTAATTCTTCTGGTATGACACTTGTGTCCGTGCCATTTAATAAGTACTCTGGTGGAAAACCAGTGACTGAGTGTTCTATCTTATTATATCTATCTACACATTCTCTAGCAACCGTTGTCCAAGCTCTTTTTTTTTCTTTTTCATTTATTTTACATCTAATTTTATTGACTAGAGTCTGATTCAGTCTCTCGTTTAAGCCGTTTGAAAATGGTGCATTAACTGCCGTAAATATCAGTTTAACATTCTTTTTTTCTAAAAATTCTTTAAACTCCTTTGAATTTATTCCCGGATATTGGTCCGTTAGTATCATCTCAATTTTATCTGTTTCTGACACGTTTTGAACTAGCTTGATGAAATCAGTGGCGTTCTGTGACTTTGAGGTTAAAATAAATGCGTATCTCGTGTAGTGATCGACCAATAAGTGGAGGTATTTTTTTGTTGATCTTTGTCCTCCAAATCCTCCAATGGTGTCTATAGACATTATTTCATATGGTTCTGTTGCTGGTCCCAAGTGGGACAATAATCCAAATTTGCTTTGGCCTCTTGTTTTATTTTGTATGCATATACCACAATTTTTACATATTTTTTTTATATTTTCTGTTAGATTCTTTGATGTATAGTAGGGACATATTCTGTTCATAGTTTGTCTAATGCCTGTATGGCACCATTCCTTGTGTATATCTTTTATCAATTTGATGCTCAATTCTTCTGATAAGATTATTTTTTCCTTATTTCTAATTTTCTTATAAAATATTCCGTTTTTTCTTATTAATTTTGATTTAAATTTACGTATTATTTCATTTTTTTCTTGGTCCGTTCTTATTTCGTCTGTTTGTATCAGGTTTACTATTGTTAGAGCCTCTTCAGTGTTTTCAATCGGTTCTAGTACTGAATTTCGACTTAAGCAGTCCGCTTCAGAGTTATTTTTACCCGGTATATATTTTATTTGGAAGTCATATTGTGACAGATAATAGGTTAATTCACCTAATTCTTCGTCTGTTCTCTCTTTTATGTTCAGGTTTTCAAGCGGTTTGTGATCCGAGTATACCTCAAATCTTCTTCCAATCAACCAATGTTGCCAATATTTTACTGCTTCTTTGATTGCCAGGCACTCCAGATATATTGCTTTCTTTCGTTTTTGGGCCTCATTCAATTTCTTCGAGAAATATGCTACTGGTTTTTCTCGTCCATCTATTTGTAATTGCTTTAGTATTGCCCCAATTCCTTTTAGCGATGCATCTGTGTAAATTTTTATTGGCAAATCCTTATCGAATATTTCTAAAATTGGTTGAGAACATAATAATTTTTTTATTTCTGTAAAAGATTTCTCACATTCTTCTGACCATATGAATTTTACTTCTTTTTTTAATAATCTATGTAATGGATCTAACGTTATTGAGCTATTTGGTATGTATTCGTGGTAAAAGTTGATCTTTCCTAAAAATTGTCTGATATTCTTTTGAGTTTTGGGAGTTGGAAAATTCTGAATTGAGACTAGATTATCTTTTATTGGTTTTACTGTGTTGTTTTCTATGATGTGCCCCAGGTATTTTACCGAGTTTGCAGCGAATGAACATTTTTTGAATTTCAATCTAAATCCTTCTCTTATAATTGCTTCCAACACAACAATATGTCTGATGTGTTCTTCAAAAGTTGGTGAATAAATTAATATATCATCGATATAATTTTCCGTAAATTCTGTTAATTTATGTTTCCTTAATATGCTACTCAGGATCCTTTGGAATATTGCTGGTGACGTTTTCAGACCAAATGGTAAACACGTCCATTGGTAGTGTCCTTCTTGCGTTACGAAGCCAGTCTTGTTTTTGTCCTCGATTCGTAGTGGGATTGACCAAAAGGCAGAGTTTATATCCAATGATGTAAAATATTTGCAGTTTCTAGTTTTAATTATTAAGTCGTCTATAAGTGGAAATGGTTGAGCTTGTGGTACAATATTCTTGTTTAGATCTCTAAAATCAATGCATAGACGAATTTTTTTTCCTTCGTCTCTTTTATAGGCCAGTGTTACTGGTGCAGCAAATGGACTGTAGGATTCTTCAATCAAATTATTTTCTAATAGCTTTGCCACTTGTGTTTCTATTTCCTTTTTATCTTCTATTGAGCACCTGTATGGTCTTTTACTACAATATTTGTCTATTATTAATTCGATTCTTGCTTCATAATCCTTTACCGTGCCAATATCGTATTTGTCTTTTGCAAATACAGTTTTAAATTCTTCAATTAATTTTTCTATTTTAATTTTCTTTATATTATCTAGATGTTCTAGTTTTATTTGAAATTCATCTTTCTCTATGTGTTCATTAAAATTTACTGAACACTGTTTAATTTCATTTTCTTTAATATCTATTTTAATCTTTTGTTCTGTTTTCTCTGTATCTATCATTTTCTTTTGTGATATTTGTAGATTCTCATCTTGAATTAGTCTGAATTTTTTTATAATATCTAATCCTATAAGGAAATCTTCAAAATCATCTTTTTCTATAATGAATACATCAATATATTCCTCCATGTCGAAGATTTTTACTTTCATAGTTACTAAACCTTTTGTATGTGTCACACCATTGACTGTTTTTAAAAATATTTTATTTACATCTTCTGTCTTTTTCTTTACCTTAATTAATTTTGGATTTATTAGGGAAACTTGCGAACCTGGATCATATGTTCCGTTTACCTCTAACTTATCTTCTAACAGTATTTTTACTTTAATCAATGGTGTGATTGCTCGTTTTTTTCTTCTGTATTTAGATTTACTTCTATGACTGAGTTGCTTCCTATTACTCTACCTTCATTTCTTTCTTTCTTCTTAAACCAACATGAGTCTTCAGGGTGATATCTAATACCTTTATTTAAGCTTTCACAATTTTTACATGGTAGCTTTCCTTCAAATCTCTTCTTGTTATCATGTTTATCTTCTTTCTTTTTTGTAAAACTATTTTTATTCACTAAATTTTCACATTTTCTAATTTCATGTAATAATTCAGTCGAGTTTATACAATTTTCTTTATCTATCTTATTTCTAACAAACTCAGGTAATCCTGCTGCTACAAGCAACACTAGGGTCTTTGAACTAATGTCATTGTCCATATCTAGTAATAACTTCTCTTTCCTCATAGCATATTCAATCAATGAACCTTCTTTATATCTATAATATATAGCATATATTCCTGTACTCCATCCTTTGTCTGCAAATGACTCCAGAAATCTCTTTTTCCATTCAGACCATTCAGCTTCCATTGTCAATATTATGAGGGTTGCTGAGTGCCAATCTAAACAACACTTGTCCAGGAATAGTCTTAATATCTCAATTTTTGTATTATCTTCATTGATCTCAAACCTCCTACATTCTTTCTCAAATGTCTCCAGCCATTGTTTTGCATTTGAATATTTACATGTAAATTTTTCAATCATAAATTTTTCTTCTATGTGTTTTAAATTAAGTTGAGTTTGTTTCTTCTGAGTGGATTGTATTGCATCTGTCTTTATTATTTGTTCTAAATATAAGTCATTAAACATTATATTACCCTCTTCATCAAAGTATGTCTTCTCCATTTCCTTTGTTAGTGTGATCCACACTGTTCTGTCTTGGCCTCTTTGAGTAAAACTTTTTTTCACTCTTTTGTAAACCTCCGTCTTCGTCAGTTCTTCATGCTCACTTACAAAGCTCATTACCTGTGGCAACACATATTCCTTATTTTCTTCTGTTGTAATTGAGGTTATGGCAATAATGCTTGTCTTTTTGTCCTTTGGCGAAGCCACATATTGGAATGCGAACTGCAATTTTCTCACCATTATAAACAAAAATTGTCGTTTTATAAGACTATTATTGGTACGGGATAAAAAGTAAACCAAAATATGTTTCTCTGTAAACAAAGTGGAAATTTATTCGTTATTTAACAAAAATCATTTACAATCTTACCTGTAAACAAAGAAACGACAATTAAAGTTTACTATTACCGTTTCTCTATTTACCCTACTTAATTTATTTACAATATATTATTATGAATTATATCTCTATGTATTTTATTTTAATTCTTCTGATGATCGTACTCATCACTCCATCTAACGGTAATCAATCAAAAGGCGCGCGCAGCATGAGAAGCGCGGCAAATTCAATTTAAAGAAAGTATACTTTCTTTACATATATTTATATTATTTATTTAAAATGTTAAATGAAAATGTATCAAATTTTAACAAATAATGTATTTCCGATGTGGGAATTTGCGTGAATTTTTTCAGAATTTTTAGACAGTATTTTTCGGAGGTATTACTCATTATGTGAAAACTAGGTATAAGAAAGCCGGCTGAAGGTCATGTTATCATTTTGAATGATTCATTACTCTATGCAAATGTTATCATTTTGAATGATTCATTACTCTATGCAAATGTTATCATTTTGAATTATTAATTGATATATGTAAGTGTTATCTTTTTGAAGTAATCCTTGAAGTGAAATTGTGTGACTTTATAAGAAGAAACCTTGATATTCTGGTAAAAAGCACATCTGGTTGGTTTTGATGATTACAACACTAGTTGTCGAAATGCGTATTTAGCATATTAGAATACTTTGTGGTAAAAGTTTTATTAATTATTATTTAATTTATCAGCCACAGACATCAAATTAATTTGTTGTCTCTAATACGTAATATACTAATTGTCAGAGGCACCACTACCTTCAGCTCGTCATATTATCTTTTCAGTGGTTATTTAATTTTAATAATTATATAAAGGCAAGATTAGCTACAGGCATCTATGCCTTCATCTCACCTTATAGGAAATATGTGCGATGCGAGGAGCGCACTCCACCATACCACTCTGTGCTTGCGCATAATTTTTTTTTATGATTGTTTTTAAATATTATAAAAATTTGGCTTTACAATTTAATTGAGATTAACTAATCGATCGCTTATCATGCACTGTGTAACATCCGATAAATTTAAACTAAATTTTGTTTAACATTGATTTTAACCTTGTATGGTGCATATGCGTTGTATCATTTAGACAGTTTCTATGATTGTATATAAAAAACAGGATTATAAATTTACTTACGATTGCTGTTTATTATTTGAATCGATTATTCAAATAATATGTATTACAAATCCTTTTTACACAACATTTTTAATGATTTGACATTTGATTTATTATTGTTTTTGAATTAAATAATCAGGCTAGATTCTGAATATTGCAGTATTAAACTGATGCAGTGTCACAACGGCAGTTTTAAAAGTGATGATAATTAGTTATATGCTAAAATACAATGGATAGTGTCATCAAAAATATAAGAATAAAATTGCCAACCAAACATGTTTTTAAATATGTTTGAATTATCTCTTCAAGATTTTATTACTCTAATAATCAGAATTATAAATTTACTTACTTGCAGTTATTATAATTTGACGAACTATAAAATCTTACCGCAACTCATATTTTCAAAAATCACTGCTTCTTGGTCATTTTGAAGTGAAAAATATTAACTATGAATTAAAATAAATGTACAGTAACACATATTTGCTAAAAATATATGCTAATTAGGCAATAATATGCACTTATTTCATATTATATACTTAAAAATTGAAATTATAACATGCTACTCCCCTTAAACATAAGATTAAACTTTGAATTGAAGATTTATCACACAAAAACCAATGTTGACATTTCATTCTGTCTATTTCAAAGCAGACTGAACTTCAGAATCGTAGTGATTGTTTTATTTCAGTATAAGCTATTTGATTATTTTTTATAACATTATTAACAGTCGCCATGGTGCAGTGGTCGTGAGTTCGATCCCCGTCTATGCCAATCTGCATTTTTACAAAAAAAAGCGTTCTACACATACACACTCACTCACATACACACTCACATACAGGTTAGGTTAGGTTAAGTTAGGTTAGGGTAGAGGTTTTAGTCAGTAAGAATCTGACAGTCCCCCGGGGACATTGTCTCTGGGGTCCCTATGTAAGGTTTCCTCAACCAATCAAAAAAAAAAAAAGGTTAGGTTAGGTTAGGTTAGGTTCTTGTGGGGGGTTTTAGCTTCCCCTATCAAGCGCGTTTTCAGGTGGCGGATAGAGGAATGCCTCCCAGATATGGGGTGGTAGGAGTGAAATAAAATAGTTCCCGTGGACCAAAAATAGCAGGGGTGAGTGGGGCTGCGATGTCTGACTCAGAGTGAGCGGTCGCAGGACCCCCAGGGCCGTATGGGGGAATAAACCTCGTGAACAAATTCCCAATCCCATGGTGTTAGAAATTAACCCGTGCCAAAGGGATGCATGGTCAGGGGGGTGCCTGGCTGATAACGGAAATCTCGGGGTACCTGGGGAACCTCCGAGTATGTACCCTTCCCCCGGGTAAGGGCGCACTGCTGGGGGGTGACATTTATTTCGACCCTACTCGTGGGACTTATTATGGAAAAGCTTAATTTACCCGCGACTAATACGAAAAAACAGGAAGAGAAAAATGAAGATGAACACAACTATAAAAAGGAAATTGGAAAAATATACGAAGGAAAAGAGGAGGAAGCACCGAAATGCACTGCAGAAGAGAGGATGGCTCTGGGGATGAACCAGGAAGTCACTGGAGAGCCTGATGTCGTCCTTGACGACAGCGAGTCATCCACATCTTTAGACAAAACTGTGCGGGGAGCGACACCTGCGGTGGAGCAGCATTGCTCGCTACTGGACAAGATATGTGGCTTCACACCAGCTCCATGCCGGAATCCTGCGCTACACAGCACCCCCAAAAGCGGGGAACAAGGAAAAAGGAAGGAGCTGGATAGTAGCTTTGGTAACACCGGGATCTCAGAAACACCGAAAGCAAAGTACCGAAGAACTAACTCTGCCCCGTACGCAGACCAGGCGGCCAAAGCAAGCAAGGCTGGGCGAGAGGAGGAATTCGCACTTAAAGAGCTCAACGATCAAATCATGGAGCTCGACAAAACCACGGAGAGAATGCAGTGTGGCGATGTCGTAGCTCGAAGGATTGCGGAGATTCACCGGACGTTCCGGGCGCTGAAAGCCAGCCGGGCAGAAGCAGTCGCAGCGAGCAAGGAGAGGTGCGCCCATTACGAGCGCAGAATCAAAATACTCGTGGAGGCCAAAAACAAAGCGGAGGAGGTAGCTGCTACCAAAGAAAGAGAGACGCTGGAAGTCAGCAAAGAGGCAGCGATCAGCCCAACAAAAAGCAACGAAGAAGAAATGAACCTACTAAGGGAGATAGAGAACGGCGTCCAAATTGCTGAAAAGCTAAAAGCGCTGCTTGAAAACGCCACAAACGTCAGGAAGGACGTAGTACAGGGTTCCCTAAAGCTGGCGGAGGCCATGGACCTGATCGCTAGGGCAAACAAGGGACGAAGAGGGACAAAGGAAGTCACCACAAGAAATGCCGGTTCACAAACTATACCGGCAAGTAGACGAACAATGGAGGAAATACGGGGAAGGATGGCACAGAACTCCACCTATGAAGATGCTAAGGAGAACATGAGCCATTTTTGGCCAAAGGAAACCTTTACAAGGGTTAAAGAAGTGGAGGACTGCCTAGCGACGGCCCCCGCCGGAACCGCAGTGGCATTCGAACTGATAGCAGAGACAGCGGCAGCAGGCTCTGTCCTAGGGCTAGGAATAGGAGACCACCGACAGATGGTAGGAAGGGCAATCCTAAACCAAAGTGCAATGGGGAGAAGCTCGTACTGCCTGGTCACAAGGGAGGAAATAGGGAAGCACGGAACAGCGGAAAACATCTACAAGTGCTTCGGGGACCTGAGAGAGCAGCTGACAAGTAAGCAGCATGAAAGTGTGGCACTTCCGAAGATAGAGGTGGAGGCAGTGGGAAACAAATGGATGATAACCAAAAAGATACTGGAAACCATCTTTTCTGGCACAAACATCGAGGTGCTGGTATACAGAGGGGAGGTGAACAAAACAGCGACCAAGAACGCTGAGAAGGATACACACGCGCAGAAGGCAATTAAGGGACCAGCTGGAAAAATGACCAGGGCGAGAGAAACACCAGACGCGCTCATCCTGAAAACGGGAGGAACCACATACGCGGACCTGGTCAAAAGAGTAAAGGAGGCAGTAGACCCCGCAGAGGTACAGGTGCAGATTGCAGCAATGCGGCAAACCAGGGCTGGAGACTTGCTAATAGAAGTCAAGCAGGGACGCAAAAAAGCAGAAGTACTGTGTAAGGCGATAATGACGAAGATGGTGGATGCAAAACCAAAAATCAGGTCAAATGTGACCACCCTGAGGGTTGGAGATCTGGACCCGACAATCACGGCAGAGGAGCTAGAAGCAGCAATACCGGCATATGCAGGGACACAGAGTGCGAGGCAGTGGCGGTTTCAGGGGGGGGTAATTGGGTAATTACCCCCCCTAAGAATTTTTCGTTCGCTGATTTATTTTTATTCTTAAACATTACCAATATTTCAAACAAACAAGTTAAGTTATGGACCATAACTTAACTTGTTTGTTTCACCATAACTTATGGTGAATCTAGTCGGCGATCTATGACGGTGAATTTTTCCAAAACTGCTGGAGAGTCGTGGAAGGGACCGATACCAGAGCAGAGACTCCCGCTAATATGGCACGCTATGTAAACAAAATGAAGTTTACTGCTCAAGCGCCGTAAGAGTAAGAGAAGTGATGACCTTCTTCCTTTGCACGGGTTCCCTTTCCTAATACTAATAATACTCGACATGTGTAACACAATATAACGATTAACACAATTTGTGTTACATTAAGAGAGCGCGAGTTGCATTTCTTATTGTTAGTTCAATATATAATATTTCTGGTCTTACTTGGTTTTAAATGTAAAAGATAGAAACCGAAACTGTTTGCACGTCGCATATAAATCCTAAATATTATTAGTGGTTACTGACTAATTACCAATTTATTATAATTTAATCAATTATATATAAGGTAAGTTTCTGGATTTTAGGTATAATATATGCATTCTTTTAAATTAATTTATTCTTGACTTTTATTTTTAGTTAATTAAATAAATAAATAAATATGGATAATCGAAAACGAAAATTATCCACGTTGGATTCATTTGTTCAGAAAATTAAAAAAACTGATGATTCTTCAACAAATAAAGATCAATCTATGTCAACAGTCAATTTAAATCATCCATCTACATCTACATCGACATTTACCGAATACGGAGGAGAATCTTCAGGATCTTCATTAGGTTGTTCCCAGCACGAGAAAAGGGAAACACAAGAAGAAGAGCATACAACATCTAGTAACGTTGAAATTTACATTGATATAGGAAAATTTAATAATGTTAATGTTGATGAAATTGATAAATTTCGAATTTTAAATTGTAAATGGTAACCAAATGATACTTTTGTGCTACCCTATTCTGTACATAAAAAAGGGGGAAAAGATGTTAAATATTACTTGTCTGAAAAACATTTTAGACAATTTAATTGGTTAATGTTTTCTAAACATTTAAGGTCAAACATCAACCTCGAAAAAAAAAAATACCGACTAACCCTTATAAAAAAAAATATCAGTGAATTCGTAATTTCATAAATAATGCCTGGTAAAAATGTTAATTTTTTTGATCGTACAATTTCGAAGATAAAAAATAAAAACTATAAAAAATGACCTATTTTTGGGATTTTTATTTTTTATCTTCGAAACTGTGCGATCAAAAAAATAAACATTTTTACCAGGCCTTATTTATGCAATTACAAATTCACTGATATTTTTTTTTATAAGGGTGAGTCGGTTTTTTTTTGCGTAATCGAGGTTTGTTTAATCATGATAAATTTTGAGTAGTTTTATGTAATTAAGAAATATAACTTTGACCAAAAGTGTAACAATGTGTCCGTAATTCCTTCATATACAATAAACAGTCATTATTCAGCAGAATTTCTTTGTTTTCGAGCAAAAACAGGTAATTTCTGATCTGGAGAATTTATCAGCGTTTTAAAATGCATCGAATTTACATAGTTGTATAGTATCGCCCCCTGGCCAGTAGCATAACAAGGAACTAACGAATTTGGTTCGAGTATATTATGTCAACTTCTGAATTTCACAGATAGATGACCGTTTTACGAGTATCGCTTTGTTTACTAACAGTATTTGTAAGAAACCAAAGTCCTTGGTTTATTTTATATTTTAATATGTATGCACAGTTTGAACGCGTCATTACAAGATGTTAAGGGGTGAAATCAGTATATTTTCTGGCTGAGTTTAGCTATAAAAAACGCAGAAAAGTCGGTCGGTGGTTCGTGCGTGTGTGTGGGTGAATTAAATGCGGTTTGTGTACTTATGTGAATTTATGATTTAAACGTTTTGGAACATTTTGTGTGTTGTTGGGACTACGAGTAATTTTTGGTTGAAACGTTTACGGAATTTTTTTGTTTGAATAGTTGATTAGTTTTGTTTTATTTAAATCTTTTGAACTTTGAATATTTTTGCTTTCGTTTTGTGAAAATGGTTTTATTTGATTTAAATCATTTTTATATGGAATATTTTTTTCGTTTAGCGTTGTGAGACGTTGTGAGAATAGTTTTTAAGAAAATGTATTGTACTTGTAATAATTCTGTTTGTTAAAATCATTGTGGCTTCAAAGTATTTTTATAATTTGTTCAATCTACCTAAGCATATTATTTGTATGATGTATATATGAATTATTAATAGTGTATTACTTTCTTTTACGGGGTAATAAGTAAGTATAGGGATCACCATAAAAATCAAGCTCGAGATTTTAATGGAAATATCCATTTTGAGGATACCTGAATTTGACTGTTTTCTCAATGATGTCGGTGTGTCTGTTTGTGTGTGTGTGTGAACGAGCTACACGTTACAGCCTATACTGTTCAACGTAAAAATATGATGTATTGAATTTAAGATTTTTGTACCTCAGAATAGAAAACGTCCTATTTTGAAAAGAATATTTCAACCGGAAGTGCTCGTTTACTCGTGTCATTTTCTAAGTATTCTAGATATTCTAATTTTAAACAAGTTTTATTTCAAAAAATTTCTTCTAAACTGTATCATTCTCTAAATAATAGTTGCAATTGATTTTTTTAATATATATCATAGTTAGCTATTACTAGTATGTATTTGCTTTTTTTTTTTAAATTAAAAAAAATTAAAAATTAGAATTGAACCTGCAACGGAACCGTAATCGAAATTCATTTGAAAAGCCATATGTATTTCCAAATTTGTAAGCGTCTCGCTGTCTGTATGCAACAATGTATTATATTCACTCTTACATTTATTACGTGTAGTTACATTGATACATATTATTCAGCGTGCTATATTGTATGTATGTATGTATGTCTCGTTCGGCGCATACACCATGATAAAATAAATAAATAAACCAGTATTACAGTTCAATCAATCAAATTTTCTGTTGGATAAATTAAATAAATTTTGTCCTTTGTTCAATATCTTATAAACAGCTGCAAAAATAGTTTGGTATGTTCACATTTTTAAGATCCGCCCCTGCCAGTAACGAAAATGTTTTTTTTTTTATATATTTTTGCTAATTTTGTTTTTATATACAGTGCGTAATTTATATTATATATATTTTCATTAGGAATGCAATGTTTAATTTTTCATAAAGCGATATTTCGTTCAAGATTGAAAAAATAATGAGAAATAGAATTTTTCACTTTACGAATAAAATTTCGTTATGCCATATTGTAGTCATTGAATGGTTCTAGACGGCGCATTTTACGAAATAATTTATATAAAGTTTTAATATATAATAAATTAATAAATAAGACCAAAATTAGACTGCCTAAAAGGTTCCCGTCAACATAAAAAAATTATTAAGATAAATTATGAAATTTAAAATATACCATAACTTTTTTTTTTTTTATCAAAAACATTATTTCAGATTGTAAGCTACGTATAAGAACTAAGAACCTATCGAACCTAATAATTATAAAAATGTTTATATGTAAAGCCTGAAAATATTGTATATTGTGGAATTTTATTTATACTTTATATACAAACAGAAACAAAGCAAAAAAATTAAACGGGGCGGCGGCGACGGACGAGGCTGTCAAGGAGGGGCAAAGGGAGTCGTGGTGCGGGACGAGGCCATGAAGCTTATAGCCTCGACAAAATAATAAATATCATCCCATTGCTACAATAATTATGTAATTTATTTATTGTATTCATTTTTATTTGTTTTTATATTAAAAGAAAATTATATTTACTTTTATTATACTTTATTTATATTATTTGTTTTTTAATTTTTTTTATTTCCATATTACCAATAAATTCAAACTGCCTTCAAATAATTATGGATGTACTTTTCTTTTTCGTAGTATATGGTCCATTTAGTAAACGCTAAAAGTTTTAATTTAATCAAAGTCGATTTTGATAATTTTTTTAAAGTTATCAGAAAAAGTTTATAGAAAAGTTCCCCATAGATGATTTTATTTTTTCAATTGTTATTAACAAATAAGTGTTTGTATAAAACACTCTTAATTTAGAAAATGTATAATTCCTTTATTTATACAATTGCCTGAAATTTGGCAACAAGGTTTTTGTGGTTGCAGATTATGATATTGGATTTAAAATAGATCTAAAAACAAAATGGCGTCGAAAATATTTAAATCGTTTAAGTTAAAACATACAAAAGTTATTATATTAATAGAATCAAATAATTAATTTTATTATTAAACTATAATAATGCATTATTTTTAACAAATTATTATTTTAAATTATTTTAATAATAAATTCTTAATCAGAGATCTCAAAAAACTCTATTTCCGAAATTTCATGAAAATATGACTATTTTTATACTTTTTCCCCCGTCATTTTGGATCCGCCATATCTAATATATACTAATTTTCATATAAATCAGACAACGCCTTCATATTATGGCCTGGTGTTCGGGATTTCGAACCACTGTGCGACGCCGAGTTTTGAACGGCGGTGAGTCGAATTTAGTTTATCAATTCTATAACTAAGTCTTGTAACGCTCATACTTACACTGAAATGTAGATTCTGGTACAAGGTCCGACACACGGTACATTTTCTGGAGAAAAAGTAACGAATTTTGTATGTTGAAACTTGTACTAGTCGAACGCAGTCAATCGGTAATCATTTACTTTGTAATAAACTTGTTTTACGCATTAGGAAACACAGTTGGTTTGGGATATATAATTCTAGTGAAAACTACGTATGTATATGAAAGTCGAGTGCAGGCCACTATACATTTTATTTCTTTGTAAACTGATGACGTTCTAAATACAATAAAAATTAATTTACTTGTGATCAAAATGCCCTTTACGAAAACATTTATTAAAAATACATAGTTACAGTAAAGTAAAATGTGCCGCCGTAATAAGTGAGGGCGAGTGCCGCCAGCCACCGTAAATTATTTTACATCTCGCTGCCGCTGTATAATATTTGTTGGCGCACAAACCTACACCAGAACAAAAAAAAATCACGCAATTTTGTTTTTAGACCAATTTTGAGGCCAAATTCGAAATCTGCGACCCCATAAACCTGGTTTTATAAAATTTCAGGCAATTATATACATAAATTAAAAAACACTTATTTTTTAATAACAATTGAAATAATATAAAGCACACCTTCTCACCTACGGGGAACTTTTCTATAAACATTTTCCGGTATTTAAAAAAGAAAATGATCAAAATCGGCTTTGAGTCATCTGAGTATATATTTTTATTTTAATATTTAAAATATACATATACATACTTTTCACTAACTCGGACATCTAAATTTGTTGTAAAATTGTTAATATATTATTTTAATTTTTAAAATTCGCGCTCTAATATCTAATCTAAATTTGAAATAGAAACCTATATAATATTATCGGCAATGGCAGAGTATAAGATTTTAGTTGATACATTGGCTACCAGAGGCACAGTTCTGTGACCACAGCCAAACTTTCAGTTTGCAATGCCCCCATAGTGGATTTTCCGCGAACTAGATAGACCTGATGGTTTTTCTTAAACGGAATCTTTTGCAAATATTGCTTCTTTTTTGCAAAATTTGGTGGGTTGCACCAACAAGTACCATTGCAAAAATTAGTATCTCAGCCAGTATCCCAATATTCTAAATTATCAGGTAAAGATGGTGTTTTGATGAGTCATGGAAATACTAAGTACCATAAAAATTCAATTGTGTACGCGGAAAATTTTATTAAATCATTCAATACCCCATCACGAGATATAAGAAATAAATTAAATATTGAAAGACTTCGACAAATTGAAGAAAATAGAAATAGATTAAAACCAATAATCGAAAGTATAATTTTTTTGGGGAAACAAAATATTCCTTTACGAGGTCATCGTGACGCTGGTTCTCTCTTAAATACAAAATCTATTACAAATGAGGGTAATTTTCGTGAAATTCTACGTTTTCGAATTGCAGCTGGTGACATAACTTTAAAAAATCATTTGGAAAACAGTCAAGCAAATGCCACCTATATAAGTAACACGACACAAAATGAGTTCATTGCTTTATGTGGAGAAGAAGTTAAAGATATTATTTTAACACAGGTAAAGAAAGCATCATATTTTAGCATCATGTTCGATGAAACCACTGATATTAGACATATTTCACAAATGTCTCTTGTAATAAGATATATGAAATCTGATTGCTCGGAAATTAATGAGGATTTTGTGGAATTCATTGATTGTCATAATGATAATTATAATGATGTTACTCATGAGCCTATACTTAGTGGGGATATTTTGGCAAAAACAGTTTTAAAATTTTTGAAAAATCATGATTTAAGTTTTAAAAATTGTATCGGAATTGGAACAGATGGATGTTCCGTTATGATGGGAGAATTGAAGGGTGCTGTATCTATATTACAGTCAACGTTGTCAAACGCCTTTAGAACACCATGTTTCAACCATGCTTTAAATTTGTCCATATCAAAATGTATGCTATTACAGGCTGCTCGCAATGCCATTGGTACCATTAAAGAAGTAATTTCATTTTTTAATGCTTCGTCCAAGAGACACCATGTGATAAAGGCTGTGAACAATTCATCCTTAATTAGTCTATGTGATACCAGATGGTCCGAACGACATGATTCTTTAATAAAATTTAAAACATGCTTTTTAAACATTGTGGAGTCATTAGAATTAATCTCGCAATGGGAAGATAGAGAATCTTCTAATAAAGCTGAATTGCTAAAGAATTCGATTTGTACCCCAATTTTCATAGTTACGCTATGCTCTTTGCCCGATATTTTTAGCAATACGGTCACTTTGAGTAGGTTAATACAAACAAAATCAATGGACAAATCTTACGCTAATAACTTGATAAATAACACTATTGATGTTTTATCAAATAAGAGGAAAAATGCTGCCACATCGTTTAAAACAATTTATAATGAAGCAGTAAATATTTTAAATGAATTACAAATTGAAATGACGAAACCTCGAATTACCAAATATCAGAGAAATAGACTAAACGTGGATCAACCTATTATAGAGGATTATTATCGAATTAATATATATTTACCTCTCCTGGATAATATTATTGCGTATCTGCAATACAGATTTAATAAAGACATGATGAATTTATTCAATTTGAACACAATAATACCTAGTGTTTTATTGACAACAACTGTCGAAAATTTAGATGTCACTTTAGAATCTGTTGCAACATATTTAAATAAAATTTTACCTGAAAATGCAACATGTGCAATAGCAATTAAGTCTGAATTGGAATTTTGGAAAGTACAATGGCAAAAGAAAAATGAACTTAAAGAACAATTACCAGAAAATGCTTTAGATGCATACAGAGAATGTGACGCCAATATTTACCCAACATTAAAAATAATTTTACAAATTTTATGTACTCTGCCCGTTAGCGTTGCTTCGGCAGAAAGAAGTTTTTCTGCACTGAAAAGATTAAAATCGTGGCTGCGGGCCACTATGTCTCAAGAAAGACTAACCGGGTTAGCACTATTACATATTCATAGATATATGGATATTAATATTGACAATATTATTAACAAGTTTGCTGGAAAACAAAGAAAAGTAGATTTCATTATTTAAGAAATATTATTAATCTTTTTTTAATAAATTTAGTTAGATAAATCTGTTTCAAATTTTACAGATTCTTTTTTTATGTCCTATTTTTTGTTTCGGATGTGATATTATTTTGTTATTATTTAAAATGAATAGAATTTTATTTTATTAATATATAATATTCCTTTTTTATACAAATTATATTCTTTGTTGTTGATTGTTTTGTATTTATGGAATAAAAAAAAAAGTTATTTCTTTTTTTTTAAATTACCCCCCCTAAGCCAGTGGGCTGGAAACGCCCCTGGTGCGAGGGTGGAAATACAGCCCCACTTAGGCAGGGATCTCTTAGCAAAGGGCAGGCTAAAAGTAGGCTGGGCTAACTGCCGAGTCAGGGAGTGGACGGAGGTAGCCCAGTGCTACAGATGCCATGGGTACAGCCACATCGCGGCGAACTGTCATAAGGAAGACAGAGGGAAAAACTGCTATAAATGTGGCAAGTTAGGTCATCCAGCAAAGGAGTGCAAAGGAGCTGTGTACTGCATGGTCTGCGACGCGGATGGGCATCGCAGTGGCACGAGGAACTGCCCCGAGTACAGGAAGGCCTTGGAGGGGGCAAGAACAAAGGCGCGTTCAAGGTCATCCAAGTAAACGTGGGGAGAGGCAGAGCAGCTCACGACATGCTGCATGCCACTGCGGCACAACGTTTGGCAGACGTGCTTCTCGTCAGCGAGCCAAACCGAAATGCTGCCATGGGATGATACGTGGACTCTAGAGGTGACGCGGCGATTGCAGTGGTCAACCAGCATCTTAGCGTCACTGACACAGGGAGGGGACAAGGTTTTGTCTGGGTCGAAATAGAGGGGGTAGCTATATATAGATGCTACTTCTCACCCAACAAGACACTGGCAGAATTCGAGGAGGGGCTGCTGGAACTCAGCAGAATTCTCGCGGGAAGAAAAAATAAAGTTCTAATAGCTGGAGATTTCAACTCCAAGGCACCTGACTGGGGTTCGACCAGAATGGACCACAGGGGGGATAAGCTTACCGATTGGGCAGCGATGGTTGACCTAGTCATCCTAAACGTGGGCCGCGAACCCACGTTCAGCAGGGGCGAGTCGAAAAGCATTATTGACTTGACATGGGCAACTTCGAGGATGGCCACGCAGATCACGGGCTGGAAAGTACTGGAGGAGGAGTCGCTCAGCTTACATAGGTACATTGAGTACGAGGTAAAGCAACAAAAGGCGAAGGAGAGCGAGGCAAGGCCGAAAAGATGGGCGGTAGCCAAACTAGACCACGCCAAACTCAGGCGGTACTTTGATGAACTGCCAGCCCGGGAAATGGAGGTGTCGCAGCCCAGCCAGTTGGTAGATGTACTCCAGCAGGCATGCGCAGCCAGTATGCCCAGGAAATGCCCCCCACGCAGGAAAAAGGCATACTGGTGGAACGATAACATTGCAGAGCTCCGACGGACAGCGATAAAGGCCAGGAGGATCCTGCAAAGAGCGCGGAAGAGGCAGTGTGTGCTGGAGGGATTAAAGCAAGAAGTGAGGGCTACTAAGGAGGGGCTGAGAAGGGCTATCCTGAGGTCGCAAAGGGCATGCTGGAAAAAGCTGTGGGAAAAGGTAGACGAAGAGGTATGGGGTGACGGGTATAAGATCGTCACCAAACGCCTCAAAGGACGAAACCCGCCACAAGTCCAGACAAAGGCGCGCACCGGGGAAATAATTACGGTACTGTTCCCGGTGCATAGAATAGCCAACTGGATAAGAGGGGAGGTAGGGGAACCACCTCTGTTCACACTGGAGGAACTAAGAGCAGCAGCTGCGAAGCTGAGGCAAAAAAAGGCGGCGGGACCAGACCAGATACCCGCAGAAGTCTTGAAGGCAGTGGCCCAACAATGCCCAAATCTGCTGCTTGGGGTCTACAATAAACTCCTGCAGGACGGAGTGTTCCCAAGCAGATGGAAAAAGGCAAGGCTGGTACTTCTCAGGAAAGGCGACAGGCCGGCACAAGATCCATCCTCGTACAGGCCCCTCTGCCTGCTCGACGTGGTGGGGAAGCTGCTGGAGCAACTGCTGCTGCGGCGACTAAAAACAGCAATAGAAGAACGAGGGGGACTGTCGGACAACCAACACGGCTTTAGGGAGGGCAGAAGCACGGTTGGGGCAATCAAAGCCATCCTAGACATAGCTGAGGAAGCAAGGAGGGGCACACACCGGACCAGGGAAATCTGTGCCTTGATCACACTGGACGTGGTAAATGCCTTCAACACGGCGCCATGGAGGCACATCAGTGAAGCGCTAAGGCAAAAAAAAGTGGCACCATACCTGAGGCGGATCCTGGAGAGCTACCTTAGTGACAGGCAGATAACGGCGGACACGGATGAGGGAGGTGTCCATTACGCCGTTACGTGTGGAGTACCCCAAGGATCCGTCCTAGGACCAACACTTTGGAACATTTTGTACGACGGGATTCTGAGACTGGAGTTGCCACAGGGGGCCTCGCTTGTCGGCTACGCAGATGATACGGCGCTGGTAGTGGTGGCCAGAAAGGAGGAGGAAATCGTCAACAAGGCACAGAAATCCCTGGGTGTCATAGAGGAATGGGTCCATGGGAAAGGGCTGAGGCTGGCAGCACATAAGACAGAAGCAGTAATCCTGGCAGGGAGGAGAAGGCTAAAGCCCATGACCTTCGTGGCCATGGGTGAGCGAATAACACCCAAACGGGAGATAAAGTACCTGGGGGTTATCATTGACAGAGGGCTTACCTTTGCCTCACACGTCAAGAGGGCGGCAGCAAGGGCAGCGGAAGTGATGGCTAGCCTTGCCAGGATGATGCCGAATGTGGGCGGGCCTAAGCCTAGTAAACGGTGGATACTGGCGAGCGTGGCACACTCTATAATGCTGTATGCTGCGCCAGCGTGGGGACGAGCGGTGCAAATCCAACGCACAAGAGGGTTGCTTATCTCAGTGCAAAGGAAGGCAGCAATAAGAGTGTGCTGCGCATACAAGACGGTGTCCGCGGAAGCAATCGCAGTGGTGGCTGGTATGGCCCCAATCGACCTAATGGTAAGCGAACGCAAGGTGATCTGGGAGCAAGGGGGAAGTGCCGAGGCAAAGGAAGAGGCAAAGAGGGCGACCCTTGTGGAATGGCAGAAAAGATGGGAGGAAACCAACAAGGGAAGCTGGACGAGGAGGCTAATCCCGAACATTAAAACATGGGTGGAACGGAAGCACGGGGAGACCAGGTATGAGGTGACGCAGGCATTAACAGGCCACGGCTGCTTCAACTCATACCTGGAGAAGATCAGAAAAAAGGAGGACAAGAGGTGCTCGCACTGTGACGCAGAGGAAGACGACACAGCGGAGCACACTATCTTCAAATGCGGAAAGTGGAGGAAATTAAGGGAGGAGATGGAGGCAAAAGTGGGCGGGCCGGTCACCCCGGACACGATGACCAACCTCATGACCCAAAGTGAACTGTGCTGGAAGAGCATCGAAGAATACCTTACAGAGGTCATAAACACCAAAGAAGTAGCAGACAGGGGATAGTAAAGTAGTAATGTAGGTAAGAAGATGAGGCAGCTGCGGTAGGCCCAGAGCGAAGACACCCTGAAGCAATACATTCAGTGGTCCCGGGGTGTCTGGTAGAGTTCAAGAGGGAGAGGTTTTAGTGGGTAAGAGCCCCACAGTACCGTGGCACTGACGGTCTCTAGCTGAAGACATCCTCTTCCGAAAAAAAAAAAAAAGGTTAGGTTAGGTTAGGTTAGGTTGAGAACAAGGCGGGCCGCTTTCCAGTTTTTGGCAGGAGTCTTCCCGGAAAACTGGAAAACGGCCCGCCTTGTTCTCATCAAGAATGGAGACAAGGCACCGCAGGACCCAAGGGGCTACAGGCCACTGTGCCTCCTAGACTGCCTGGGAAAGCTGCTCGAACACCTCATAAGGATGCGGCTGCGAACCGAGGTAGAACGAACCGGCAATTTGGCGGAGAACCAATACGGGTTTAGGGAGGGGCGAAGCACGTTCGACGCAATCCAGCGAGTAGTGAGCATAGCTGATGATGCCAGGGAAGGGACACATAGAACCAGAAAACTATGTGTCCTAATAACACTCGACATAAGAAATGCCTTCAACACTGCTCAATGGAGGTTGATCGTGAGAGAGCTCCGAATGCGACGGGTTGCCCCGTACTTGGTGAAGATAATCGCCGACTACCTCAGTGAGCGCCACATACTCGCGGAGAGTGAAGAAGGGGAAGTAAGGACGAAGATAACATGCGGGGTACCACAGGGGTCGGTACTGGGACCGGACCTATGGAATATCCTGTATGATGGGGTGCTGCGGCTGAAACTACCACAGGGAGCAACTCTAGTAGGGTTTGCGGATGACCTTGGACTACTGGTGACTAGCAGGACGGCGGCTGATCTGAAGATAGCGGCAGACACCGCTACCCGAAGGATCTGCGAGTGGATAGCCGAAATGGGTCTCCAGATTGCGCCAGAGAAGACGGAAGCAGTCTTACTGACCGGAAGGAGGAAGGTTGACCCAATAACCTTCAACGTCCTCGGCAGGGAAGTTGCACCAGGGAACAAGGTCAAGTACTTGGGGGTGACCATCGACAGTAAACTGTCATTCACACCCCATGTGCTGGAAGCCGCAGCACGTGCTTCCAAGATGGTGGCCGCGCTGGGAAGACTGATGCCAAACATCGGGGGTCCCAGGGACAGCCGGAGGAAGGTGCTGGGCAGTGTAGCAAACTCCATCATGCTGTACGCTGTCCCAGTATGGGCAAGATCTCTGAAGGCTAAAGACTGCAGAGAAGAGGCATTCTGTTGGAACTGCAATAAAGAGAGGCACAAGGGCAATAGCACCAGCTGCCCAGCCTTCAGGAAGGCTATCAAGGAAGCCACGATGAAAAGTCGGACCAAAGGAAGAAAGACCGAAGATAAGAGTGAAGATAAAATAAGGCTGCGGAGAGCGTCGACGGAGATGGAAAACTCAAAAAATTATGGCAATAAAGATACTTCAAGTTAATCTAAATAGAAGCAGGGACGCCCATAACGCAGCCGAATGGACAGCCAGGGAAAACAATATACAGATAGTCCTTGCCTCAGAACCAAACAATAGAGTAGTAAGCAACCAGGGAGGATGGATCACCAATAAAGAAGAAAAAATACAGCAATACGTATAATGGAAAGTGGATACAGAAGATGTGCATTACAGCCCCCACAGGCACATACACTTTGATATAGTCACACACCAGGGACTAGAAACCCTGCAGCACAAAGACAACAGATGGAATTTAAAAAGTACAAAAACAAAACGAGGCATCCGGTATACTGGTGAACACAAAATATTACTGAGCTGCGAAAAACATGCCAGCACTATAGAAGGACGCTACAGCGAGCTAGGTCCAGAATTACCGACCCTACTATCATAGAACGTGCAAGTAAAAATTATAAAGATTCAAAAAGGAAACTAAGCCTAGAAATCAAAAAAGAAAAAACAAAAAAATGGGACGAACTAATTGAAACAGTTGAAAATGATGTATGGGGACGACCGTACCAAATAGTTATGAAATGTGCAAAGCTAGCAATACCGGCAAAACCTGAACAGGAAATAGTAAGCCATATAATATCAACGCTATTCCCACAGATGCCCACATACAATTGGACACCACTACCGACGAACCCCGAAGTAGATATTGATGTCTCCAACAAAGAGATAGAGATTGCAGCATCCAAAATAAAAAATAGAAAAGCACCAGGACCAGATGGAATACCACCAGAGATGATCAAGATAGTGGCAAAACAAAGGCCAGAGCTTTTAAGAAAGCCACTCAACAAGCAGTTAAAAATGGGCATTTTCCCGGAATGCTGGAGAGTAGCAAACCTCATACTTATAAATAAACCAGGGAAAGTAGATTTGGAAGCCCCGAGCTCATATAGACCACTATGTCTACTTGACACGATGGGAAAACTCTTTGAGCAAGTTATTGCAAACAGGATCACTAAGCATTTAGATACACACACACACATCTATCTAATAACCAGTTTGGTTTCAGAGAGGGAAGATCCACGATACAGGCCATGGAAATAATAAAGAATAGAGCTATAGAGGAGAAAACGAAAACATGCAAGACACGAGGACTATGCTCCTTATGTACAATAGACGTAAGAAATGCGTTCAATACAGCCCCATGGCCACGCATCATTGAAGCAATGCAGAAGAAGGACATTCCCAACCACCTAATAAACATAGTTGGGACTTACCTAAATAAAAGAAAACTACGGTATGAAGGGAAAGAATACAATATGACGTGCGGAGTGCCACAAGGCTCAGTGTTGGGGCCCCTATTGTGGAATATATATTATGACGGGATCCTAAATCTGCCAGTTCCGCAAGGAGTACAACTCATAGCCTTCGCGGACGACTTGGCGATATTAGCAACCGCCAGAAAAGAGAATATCCTTATGAACAACGTCAACAACACCTTTTTAATGATAGAAGACTGGATGAAAAAAAATGGCCTGACTCTAGCTCCAGAAAAAACAGAATCAGTTTTACTAATAGGACGGAAAAAATGTGGTCTTGTGGAATTTCAAGTAGGGGAGACAATCATACAACCAAAAAGAAAAATTAAGTACTTGGGGGTAATATTTGATATTGGTCCAACTTTTTTACCCCATGTCCTTGAAGCAACAAAAAGGGCAACAAGAAACATAACAGCAATAAGAAGATTATACCCAAGGATGAAAGGCCCGACTGAAGGGAAGAGAAGACTTCTGGCTGCGGTTGCCCAGGCAGTAATTTTATACGCGGCACCGATATGGGGATCAGCTTTAAGGTATGGAAGCTGCAAAAAGATGATAAATACACTAAATAGAAAACTAGCTATCGGAATTTGTAGAGGCTACAAAACTGTCTCCACAGAAGTAGCACAGGTGTTGGCGAGGCTTGCACCTATGGAAATACTTATTGAAGAATGAATTCTGTGTCACAATAAGACAGCAACGGAGAAAAGAACAACTAATGAACAAAGACCGACGAAATGGCAAGGAAGATGGGAAAATGATCACCAAAATATATGGCTACATACCCTGATTCCAAATATAGTAGAATGGATAAATAGAAGACATGGCCAAATTACCTTTCACCTGTGTCAGTTCTTTAGCGGACATGGCTGCTTTCAAAAATATTTAAGAAAAATAGGTAAAGTGGAGACAGAAAACTGCCTACAGTGCGGAGAGGAAGATACTCCGGATCACACAATCTTCGGATGCGAGAGATGGGAAGAAATCAGGAGCACAACATCACTCAAGGTTGGAACATACATATCCAAGAACAATATAGTCGAGATCATGCTTAAATCAGAATCAAATTGGACTGAGATAAGCAACATGGTAACAGAAATATTAAAAACAAAGGAGATAGAGGAAAGAACACGACAGAGAGAAGAACACAACTAAGGGACAACAGTAGGATGGCGAAGTAATGCGAGAAATTGCGGTTCCACATCCTTCTGGGCTAGGGGACGGGAGAGTTTAGTGGGTAGGCTAGGCAGATGAAGCGAAAGCGGATGTCTAGAGTCCCACACTACCTTTTCCCTTCGTGGGGTATGCGCTGCTTTGGCATCATACTAGGTGTGCATGAGCATTCTCTCCTACCCAACATACAAAAAAAAAAAAAAAAGGTTAGGTTAGGTTAGGTTAGGTTAGGTTAGGTTAGGTTAGGTTAGGTTAGGTTAGGTTAGGTTAGGTTAGGTTAGGTTAGGTTAGGTTAGGTTAGGTTAGGTTAGGTTAGGTTAGGTTAGGTTAGGTTAGGTTAGGTTAGGTTAGGTTAGGTTAGGTTAGGTTAGGTTAGGTTAGGTTAGGTTAGGTTAGGTTAGGTTAGGTTAGGTTAGGTTAGGTTAGGTTAGGTTAGGTTAGGTTAGGTTAGGTTAGGTTAGGTTAGGTTAGGTTAGGTTAGGTTAGGTTAGGTTAGGTTAGGTTAGGTTAGGTTAGGTTAGGTTAGGTTAGGTTAGGTTAGGTTAGGTTAGGTTAGGTTAGGTTAGGTTAGGTTAGGTTAGGTTAGGTTAGGTTAGGTTAGGTTAGGTTAGGTTAGGTTAGGTTAGGTTAGGTTAGGTTAGGTTAGGTTAGGTTAGGTTAGGTTAGGTTAGGTTAGGTTAGGTTAGGTTAGGTTAGGTTAGGTTAGGTTAGGTTAGGTTAGGTTAGGTTAGGTTAGGTTAGGTTAGGTTAGGTTAGGTTAGGTTAGGTTAGGTTAGGTTAGGTTAGGTTAGGTTAGGTTAGGTTAGGTTAGGTTAGGTTAGGTTAGGTTAGGTTAGGTTAGGTTAGGTTAGGTTAGGTTAGGTTAGGTTAGGTTAGGTTAGGTTAGGTTAGGTTAGGTTAGGTTAGGTTAGGTTAGGTTAGGTTAGGTTAGGTTAGGTTAGGTTAGGTTAGGTTAGGTTAGGTTAGGTTAGGTTAGGTTAGGTTAGGTTAGGTTAGGTTAGGTTAGGTTAGGTTAGGTTAGGTTAGGTTAGGTTAGGTTAGGTTAGGTTAGGTTAGGTTAGGTTAGGTTAGGTTAGGTTAGGTTAGGTTAGGTTAGGTTAGGTTAGGTTAGGTTAGGTTAGGTTAGGTTAGGTTAGGTTAGGTTAGGTTAGGTTAGGTTAGGTTAGGTTAGGTTAGGTTAGGTTAGGTTAGGTTAGGTTAGGTTAGGTTAGGTTAGGTTAGGTTAGGTTAGGTTAGGTTAGGTTAGGTTAGGTTAGGTTAGGTTAGGTTAGGTTAGGTTAGGTTAGGTTAGGTTAGGTTAGGTTAGGTTAGGTTAGGTTAGGTTAGGTTAGGTTAGGTTAGGTTAGGTTAGGTTAGGTTAGGTTAGGTTAGGTTAGGTTAGGTTAGGTTAGGTTAGGTTAGGTTAGGTTAGGTTAGGTTAGGTTAGGTTAGGTTAGGTTAGGTTAGGTTAGGTTAGGTTAGGTTAGGTTAGGTTAGGTTAGGTTAGGTTAGGTTAGGTTAGGTTAGGTTAGGTTAGGTTAGGTTAGGTTAGGTTAGGTTAGGTTAGGTTAGGTTAGGTTAGGTTAGGTTAGGTTAGGTTAGGTTAGGTTAGGTTAGGTTAGGTTAGGTTAGGTTAGGTTAGGTTAGGTTAGGTTAGGTTAGGTTAGGTTAGGTTAGGTTAGGTTAGGTTAGGTTAGGTTAGGTTAGGTTAGGTTAGGTTAGGTTAGGTTAGGTTAGGTTAGGTTAGGTTAGGTTAGGTTAGGTTAGGTTAGGTTAGGTTAGGTTAGGTTAGGTTAGGTTAGGTTAGGTTAGGTTAGGTTAGGTTAGGTTAGGTTAGGTTAGGTTAGGTTAGGTTAGGTTAGGTTAGGTTAGGTTAGGTTAGGTTAGGTTAGGTTAGGTTAGGTTAGGTTAGGTTAGGTTAGGTTAGGTTAGGTTAGGTTAGGTTAGGTTAGGTTAGGTTAGGTTAGGTTAGGTTAGGTTAGGTTAGGTTAGGTTAGGTTAGGTTAGGTTAGGTTAGGTTAGGTTAGGTTAGGTTAGGTTAGGTTAGGTTAGGTTAGGTTAGGTTAGGTTAGGTTAGGTTAGGTTAGGTTAGGTTAGGTTAGGTTAGGTTAGGTTAGGTTAGGTTAGGTTAGGTTAGGTTAGGTTAGGTTAGGTTAGGTTAGGTTAGGTTAGGTTAGGTTAGGTTAGGTTAGGTTAGGTTAGGTTAGGTTAGGTTAGGTTAGGTTAGGTTAGGTTAGGTTAGGTTAGGTTAGGTTAGGTTAGGTTAGGTTAGGTTAGGTTAGGTTAGGTTAGGTTAGGTTAGGTTAGGTTAGGTTAGGTTAGGTTAGGTTAGGTTAGGTTAGGTTAGGTTAGGTTAGGTTAGGTTAGGTTAGGTTAGGTTAGGTTAGGTTAGGTTAGGTTAGGTTAGGTTAGGTTAGGTTAGGTTAGGTTAGGTTAGGTTAGGTTAGGTTAGGTTAGGTTAGGTTAGGTTAGGTTAGGTTAGGTTAGGTTAGGTTAGGTTAGGTTAGGTTAGGTTAGGTTAGGTTAGGTTAGGTTAGGTTAGGTTAGGTTAGGTTAGGTTAGGTTAGGTTAGGTTAGGTTAGGTTAGGTTAGGTTAGGTTAGGTTAGGTTAGGTTAGGTTAGGTTAGGTTAGGTTAGGTTAGGTTAGGTTAGGTTAGGTTAGGTTAGGTTAGGTTAGGTTAGGTTAGGTTAGGTTAGGTTAGGTTAGGTTAGGTTAGGTTAGGTTAGGTTAGGTTAGGTTAGGTTAGGTTAGGTTAGGTTAGGTTAGGTTAGGTTAGGTTAGGTTAGGTTAGGTTAGGTTAGGTTAGGTTAGGTTAGGTTAGGTTAGGTTAGGTTAGGTTAGGTTAGGTTAGGTTAGGTTAGGTTAGGTTAGGTTAGGTTAGGTTAGGTTAGGTTAGGTTAGGTTAGGTTAGGTTAGGTTAGGTTAGGTTAGGTTAGGTTAGGTTAGGTTAGGTTAGGTTAGGTTAGGTTAGGTTAGGTTAGGTTAGGTTAGGTTAGGTTAGGTTAGGTTAGGTTAGGTTAGGTTAGGTTAGGTTAGGTTAGGTTAGGTTAGGTTAGGTTAGGTTAGGTTAGGTTAGGTTAGGTTAGGTTAGGTTAGGTTAGGTTAGGTTAGGTTAGGTTAGGTTAGGTTAGGTTAGGTTAGGTTAGGTTAGGTTAGGTTAGGTTAGGTTAGGTTAGGTTAGGTTAGGTTAGGTTAGGTTAGGTTAGGTTAGGTTAGGTTAGGTTAGGTTAGGTTAGGTTAGGTTAGGTTAGGTTAGGTTAGGTTAGGTTAGGTTAGGTTAGGTTAGGTTAGGTTAGGTTAGGTTAGGTTAGGTTAGGTTAGGTTAGGTTAGGTTAGGTTAGGTTAGGTTAGGTTAGGTTAGGTTAGGTTAGGTTAGGTTAGGTTAGGTTAGGTTAGGTTAGGTTAGGTTAGGTTAGGTTAGGTTAGGTTAGGTTAGGTTAGGTTAGGTTAGGTTAGGTTAGGTTAGGTTAGGTTAGGTTAGGTTAGGTTAGGTTAGGTTAGGTTAGGTTAGGTTAGGTTAGGTTAGGTTAGGTTAGGTTAGGTTAGGTTAGGTTAGGTTAGGTTAGGTTAGGTTAGGTTAGGTTAGGTTAGGTTAGGTTAGGTTAGGTTAGGTTAGGTTAGGTTAGGTTAGGTTAGGTTAGGTTAGGTTAGGTTAGGTTAGGTTAGGTTAGGTTAGGTTAGGTTAGGTTAGGTTAGGTTAGGTTAGGTTAGGTTAGGTTAGGTTAGGTTAGGTTAGGTTAGGTTAGGTTAGGTTAGGTTAGGTTAGGTTAGGTTAGGTTAGGTTAGGTTAGGTTAGGTTAGGTTAGGTTAGGTTAGGTTAGGTTAGGTTAGGTTAGGTTAGGTTAGGTTAGGTTAGGTTAGGTTAGGTTAGGTTAGGTTAGGTTAGGTTAGGTTAGGTTAGGTTAGGTTAGGTTAGGTTAGGTTAGGTTAGGTTAGGTTAGGTTAGGTTAGGTTAGGTTAGGTTAGGTTAGGTTAGGTTAGGTTAGGTTAGGTTAGGTTAGGTTAGGTTAGGTTAGGTTAGGTTAGGTTAGGTTAGGTTAGGTTAGGTTAGGTTAGGTTAGGTTAGGTTAGGTTAGGTTAGGTTAGGTTAGGTTAGGTTAGGTTAGGTTAGGTTAGGTTAGGTTAGGTTAGGTTAGGTTAGGTTAGGTTAGGTTAGGTTAGGTTAGGTTAGGTTAGGTTAGGTTAGGTTAGGTTAGGTTAGGTTAGGTTAGGTTAGGTTAGGTTAGGTTAGGTTAGGTTAGGTTAGGTTAGGTTAGGTTAGGTTAGGTTAGGTTAGGTTAGGTTAGGTTAGGTTAGGTTAGGTTAGGTTAGGTTAGGTTAGGTTAGGTTAGGTTAGGTTAGGTTAGGTTAGGTTAGGTTAGGTTAGGTTAGGTTAGGTAGGTTAGGTTAGGTTAGGTTAGGTTAGGTTAGGTTAGGTTAGGTTAGGTTAGGGTTAG
>CAKOGD010000008.1:35000-131000 GCA_933228885.1 Leistus spinibarbis | reverse complement strand
TAGTTGTAGTTGTAGTTGTAGTTGTAGTTGTAGTTGTAGTTGTAGTTGTAGTTGTAGTTGTAGTTGTAGTTGTAGTTGTAGTTGTAGTTGTAGTTGTAGTTGTAGTTGTAGTTGTAGTTGTAGTTGTAGTTGTAGTTGTAGTTGTAGTTGTAGTTGGAGTTGGAGTTGTAGTTGTAGTTGTAGTTGTAGTTGTAGTTGTAGTTGTAGTTGTAGTTGTAGTTGTAGTTGTAGTTGTAGTTGTAGTTGTAGTTGTAGTTGTAGTTGGAGTTGTAGTTGTAGTTGTAGTTGTAGTTGTAGTTGTAGTTGTAGTTGTAGTTGTAGTTGTAGTTGTAGTTGTAGTTGTAGTTGTAGTTGTAGTTGTAGTTGTAGTTGTAGTTGTAGTTGTAGTTGTAGTTGTAGTTGTAGTTGTAGTTGTAGTTGTAGTTGTAGTTGTAGTTGTAGTTGTAGTTGTAGTTGTAGTTGTAGTTGTAGTTGTAGTTGTAGTTGTAGTTGTAGTTGTAGTTGTAGTTGTAGTTGTAGTTGTAGTTGTAGTTGTAGTTGTAGTTGTAGTTGTAGTTGTAGTTGTAGTTGTAGTTGTAGTTGTAGTTGTAGTTGTAGTTGTAGTTGTAGTTGTAGTTGTAGTTGTAGTTGTAGTTGTAGTTGTAGTAGTAGTTGTAGTTGTAGTTGTAGTTGTAGTTGTAGTTGTAGTTGTAGTTGTAGTTGTAGTTGTAGTTGTAGTTGTAGTTGTAGTTGTAGTTGTAGTTGTAGTTGTAGTTGTAGTTGTAGTTGTAGTTGTAGTTGTAGTTGTAGTTGTAGTTGTAGTTGTAGTTGTAGTTGTAGTTGTAGTTGTAGTTGTAGTTGTAGTTGTAGTTGTAGTTGTAGTTGTAGTTGTAGTTGTAGTTGTAGTTGTAGTTGTAGTTGTAGTTGTAGTTGTAGTTGTAGTTGTAGTTGTAGTTGTAGTTGTAGTTGTAGTTGTAGTTGTAGTTGTAGTTGTAGTTGTAGTTGTAGTTGTAGTTGTAGTTGTAGTTGTAGTTGTAGTTGTAGTTGTAGTTGTAGTTGTAGTTGTAGTTGTAGTTGTAGTTGTAGTTGTAGTTGTAGTTGTAGTTGTAGTTGTAGTTGTAGTTGTAGTTGTAGTTGTAGTTGTAGTTGTAGTTGTAGTTGTAGTTGTAGTTGTAGTTGTAGTTGTAGTTGTAGTTGTAGTTGTAGTTGTAGTTGTAGTTGTAGTTGTAGTTGTAGTTGTAGTTGTAGTTGTAGTTGTAGTTGTAGTTGTAGTTGTAGTTGTAGTTGTAGTTGTAGTTGTAGTTGTAGTTGTAGTTGTAGTTGTAGTTGTAGTTGTAGTTGTAGTTGTAGTTGTAGTTGTAGTTGTAGTTGTAGTTGTAGTTGTAGTTGTAGTTGTAGTTGTAGTTGTAGTTGTAGTTGTAGTTGTAGTTGTAGTTGTAGTTGTAGTTGTAGTTGTAGTTGTAGTTGTAGTTGTAGTTGTAGTTGTAGTTGTAGTTGTAGTTGTAGTTGTAGTTGTAGTTGTAGTTGTAGTTGTAGTTGTAGTTGTAGTTGTAGTTGTAGTTGTAGTTGTAGTTGTAGTTGTAGTTGTAGTTGTAGTTGTAGTTGTAGTTGTAGTTGTAGTTGTAGTTGTAGTTGTAGTTGTAGTTGTAGTTGTAGTTGTAGTTGTAGTTGTAGTTGTAGTTGTAGTTGTAGTTGTAGTTGTAGTTGTAGTTGTAGTTGTAGTTGTAGTTGTAGTTGTAGTTGTAGTTGTAGTTGTAGTTGTAGTTGTAGTTGTAGTTGTAGTTGTAGTTGTAGTTGTAGTTGTAGTTGTAGTTGTAGTTGTAGTTGTAGTTGTAGTTGTAGTTGTAGTTGTAGTTGTAGTTGTAGTTGTAGTTGTAGTTGTAGTTGTAGTTGTAGTTGTAGTTGTAGTTGTAGTTGTAGTTGTAGTTGTAGTTGTAGTTGTAGTTGTAGTTGTAGTTGTAGTTGTAGTTGTAGTTGTAGTTGTAGTTGTAGTTGTAGTTGTAGTTGTAGTTGTAGTTGTAGTTGTAGTTGTAGTTGTAGTTGTAGTTGTAGTTGTAGTTGTAGTTGTAGTTGTAGTTGTAGTTGTAGTTGTAGTTGTAGTTGTAGTTGTAGTTGTAGTTGTAGTTGTAGTTGTAGTTGTAGTTGTAGTTGTAGTTGTAGTTGTAGTTGTAGTTGTAGTTGTAGTTGTAGTTGTAGTTGTAGTTGTAGTTGTAGTTGTAGTTGTAGTTGTAGTTGTAGTTGTAGTTGTAGTTGTAGTTGTAGTTGTAGTTGTAGTTGTAGTTGTAGTTGTAGTTGTAGTTGTAGTTGTAGTTGTAGTTGTAGTTGTAGTTGTAGTTGTAGTTGTAGTTGTAGTTGTAGTTGTAGTTGTAGTTGTAGTTGTAGTTGTAGTTGTAGTTGTAGTTGTAGTTGTAGTTGTAGTTGTAGTTGTAGTTGTAGTTGTAGTTGTAGTTGTAGTTGTAGTTGTAGTTGTAGTTGTAGTTGTAGTTGTAGTTGTAGTTGTAGTTGTAGTTGTAGTTGTAGTTGTAGTTGTAGTTGTAGTTGTAGTTGTAGTTGTAGTTGTAGTTGTAGTTGTAGTTGTAGTTGTAGTTGTAGTTGTAGTTGTAGTTGTAGTTGTAGTTGTAGTTGTAGTTGTAGTTGTAGTTGTAGTTGTAGTTGTAGTTGTAGTTGTAGTTGTAGTTGTAGTTGTAGTTGTAGTTGTAGTTGTAGTTGTAGTTGTAGTTGTAGTTGTAGTTGTAGTTGTAGTTGTAGTTGTAGTTGTAGTTGTAGTTGTAGTTGTAGTTGTAGTTGTAGTTGTAGTTGTAGTTGTAGTTGTAGTTGTAGTTGTAGTTGTAGTTGTAGTTGTAGTTGTAGTTGTAGTTGTAGTTGTAGTTGTAGTTGTAGTTGTAGTTGTAGTTGTAGTTGTAGTTGTAGTTGTAGTTGTAGTTGTAGTTGTAGTTGTAGTTGTAGTTGTAGTTGTAGTTGTAGTTGTAGTTGTAGTTGTAGTTGTAGTTGTAGTTGTAGTTGTAGTTGTAGTTGTAGTTGTAGTTGTAGTTGTAGTTGTAGTTGTAGTTGTAGTTGTAGTTGTAGTTGTAGTTGTAGTTGTAGTTGTAGTTGTAGTTGTAGTTGTAGTTGTAGTTGTAGTTGTAGTTGTAGTTGTAGTTGTAGTTGTAGTTGTAGTTGTAGTTGTAGTTGTAGTTGTAGTTGTAGTTGTAGTTGTAGTTGTAGTTGTAGTTGTAGTTGTAGTTGTAGTTGTAGTTGTAGTTGTAGTTGTAGTTGTAGTTGTAGTTGTAGTTGTAGTTGTAGTTGTAGTTGTAGTTGTAGTTGTAGTTGTAGTTGTAGTTGTAGTTGTAGTTGTAGTTGTAGTTGTAGTTGTAGTTGTAGTTGTAGTTGTAGTTGTAGTTGTAGTTGTAGTTGTAGTTGTAGTTGTAGTTGTAGTTGTAGTTGTAGTTGTAGTTGTAGTTGTAGTTGTAGTTGTAGTTGTAGTTGTAGTTGTAGTTGTAGTTGTAGTTGTAGTTGTAGTTGTAGTTGTAGTTGTAGTTGTAGTTGTAGTTGTAGTTGTAGTTGTAGTTGTAGTTGTAGTTGTAGTTGTAGTTGTAGTTGTAGTTGTAGTTGTAGTTGTAGTTGTAGTTGTAGTTGTAGTTGTAGTTGTAGTTGTAGTTGTAGTTGTAGTTGTAGTTGTAGTTGTAGTTGTAGTTGTAGTTGTAGTTGTAGTTGTAGTTGTAGTTGTAGTTGTAGTTGTAGTTGTAGTTGTAGTTGTAGTTGTAGTTGTAGTTGTAGTTGTAGTTGTAGTTGTAGTTGTAGTTGTAGTTGTAGTTGTAGTTGTAGTTGTAGTTGTAGTTGTAGTTGTAGTTGTAGTTGTAGTTGTAGTTGTAGTTGTAGTTGTAGTTGTAGTTGTAGTTGTAGTTGTAGTTGTAGTTGTAGTTGTAGTTGTAGTTGTAGTTGTAGTTGTAGTTGTAGTTGTAGTTGTAGTTGTAGTTGTAGTTGTAGTTGTAGTTGTAGTTGTAGTTGTAGTTGTAGTTGTAGTTGTAGTTGTAGTTGTAGTTGTAGTTGTAGTTGTAGTTGTAGTTGTAGTTGTAGTTGTAGTTGTAGTTGTAGTTGTAGTTGTAGTTGTAGTTGTAGTTGTAGTTGTAGTTGTAGTTGTAGTTGTAGTTGTAGTTGTAGTTGTAGTTGTAGTTGTAGTTGTAGTTGTAGTTGTAGTTGTAGTTGTAGTTGTAGTTAGTTGTAGTTGTAGTTGTTGTAGTTGTAGTTGTAGTTGTAGTTGTAGTTGTAGTTGTAGTTGTAGTTGTAGTTGTAGTTGTAGTTGTAGTTGTAGTTGTAGTTGTAGTTGTAGTTGTAGTTGTAGTTGTAGTTGTAGTTGTAGTTGTAGTTGTAGTTGTAGTTGTAGTTGTAGTTGTAGTTGTAGTTGTAGTTGTAGTTGTAGTTGTAGTTGTAGTTGTAGTTGTAGTTGTAGTTGTAGTTGTAGTTGTAGTTGTAGTTGTAGTTGTAGTTGTAGTTGTAGTTGTAGTTGTAGTTGTAGTTGTAGTTGTAGTTGTAGTTGTAGTTGTAGTTGTAGTTGTAGTTGTAGTTGTAGTTGTAGTTGTAGTTGTAGTTGTAGTTGTAGTTGTAGTTGTAGTTGTAGTTGTAGTTGTAGTTGTAGTTGTAGTTGTAGTTGTAGTTGAAGTTGTAGTTGTAGTTGTAGTTGTAGTTGTAGTTGTAGTTGTAGTTGTAGTTGTAGTTGTAGTTGTAGTTGTAGTTGTAGTGTAGTTGTAGTTGTAGTTGTAGTTGTAGTTGTAGTTGTAGTTGTAGTTGTAGTTGTAGTTGTAGTTGTAGTTGTAGTTGTAGTTGTAGTTGTAGTTGTAGTTGTAGTTGTAGTTGTAGTTGTAGTTGTAGTTGTAGTTGTAGTTGTAGTGTTGTAGTTGTAGTTGTAGTTGTAGTTGTAGTTGTAGTTGTAGTTGTAGTTGTAGTTGTAGTTGTAGTTGTAGTTGTAGTTGTAGTTGTAGTTGTAGTTGTAGTTGTAGTTGTAGTTGTAGTTGTAGTTGTAGTTGTAGTTGTAGTTGTAGTGTAGTTGTAGTTGTAGTTGTAGTTGTAGTTGTAGTTGTAGTTGTAGTTGTAGTTGTAGTTGTAGTTGTAGTTGTAGTTGTAGTTGTAGTTGTAGTTGTAGTTGTAGTTGTAGTTGTGTTGTAGTTGTAGTTGTAGTTGTAGTTGTAGTTGTAGTTGTAGTTGTAGTTGTAGTTGTAGTTGTAGTTGTAGTTGTAGTTGTAGTTGTAGTTTGTAGTTGTAGTTGTAGTTGTAGTTGTAGTTGTAGTTGTAGTTGTAGTTGTAGTTGTAGTTGTAGTTGTAGTTGTAGTTGTAGTTGTAGTTGTAGTTGTAGTTGTAGTTGTAGTTGTAGTTGTAGTTGTAGTTGTAGTTGTAGTTGTAGTTGTAGTTGTAGTTGTAGTTGTAGTTGTAGTGTCGTTGTAGTTGTAGTTGTAGTTGTAGTTGTAGTTGTAGTTGTAGTTGTAGTTGTAGTTGTAGTTGTAGTTGTAGTTGTAGTTGTAGTTGTAGTTGTAGTTGTAGTTGTAGTTGTAGTTGTAGTTGTAGTTGTAGTTGTAGTTGTAGTTGTAGTTGTAGTTGTAGTTGTAGTTGTAGTTGTAGTTGTAGTTGTAGTTGTAGTTGTAGTTGTAGTTGTAGTTGTAGTTGTATTGTAGTGTAGTTGTAGTTGTAGTTGTAGTTGTAGTTGTAGTTGTAGTTGTAGTTGTAGTTGTAGTTGTAGTTGTAGTTGTAGTTGTAGTTGTAGTTGTAGTTGTAGTTGTAGTTGTAGTTGTAGTTGTAGTTGTAGTTGTAGTTGTAGTTGTAGTTGTAGTTGTAGTTGTAGTTGTAGTTGTAGTTGTAGTTGTAGTTGTAGTTGTAGTTGTAGTTTGTAGTTGTAGTTGTAGTTGTAGTTGTAGTTGTAGTTGTAGTTGTAGTTGTAGTTGTAGTTGTAGTTGTAGTTGTAGTTGTAGTTGTAGTTGTAGTTGTAGTTGTAGTTGTTGTAGTGTAGTTGTAGTTGTAGTTGTAGTTGTAGTTGTTGTAGGTAGTTGTAGTTGTAGTTGTAGTTGTAGTTGTAGTTGTAGTTGTAGTTGTAGTTGTAGTTGTAGTTGTAGTTGTAGTTGTAGTTGTAGTTGTAGTTGTAGTTGTAGTTGTAGTTGTAGTTGTAGTTGTAGTTGTAGTTGTAGTTGTAGTTGTAGTTGTTGTAGTTGTAGTTGTAGTTGTAGTTGTAGTTGTAGTTGTAGTTGTTGTAGTTGTAGTTGTAGTTGTAGTTGTAGTTGTAGTTGTAGTTGTAGTTGTAGTTGTAGTTGTGTTGTAGTTGTAGTTGTAGTTGTAGTTGTAGTTGTAGTTGTAGTTGTAGTTGTAGTTGTAGTTGTAGTTGTAGTTGTAGTTGTAGTTGTAGTTGTAGTTGTAGTTGTAGTTGTAGTTAGTTGTAGTTGTAGTTGTAGTTGTCTGTTGTAGTTGTAGTTGTAGTTGTTGTAGTTGTAGTTGTAGTTGTAGTTGTAGTTGTAGTTGTAGTTGTAGTTGTAGTTGTAGTTGTAGTTGTAGTTGTAGTTGTAGTTGTAGTTGTAGTTGTAGTTGTAGTTGTAGTTGTAGTTGTAGTTGTGTTGTAGTTGTAGTTGTAGTTGTAGTTGTAGTTGTAGTTGTAGTTGTAGTTGTAGTTGTAGTTGTAGTTGTAGTTGTAGTGTTGTAGTTGTAGTTGTAGTTGTAGTTGTAGTTGTAGTTGTTGTAGTTGTAGTTGTAGTTGTAGTTGTAGTTGTAGTTGTAGTTGTAGTTGTAGTTGTAGTTGTAGTTGTAGTTGTAGTTGTAGTTGTAGTTGTAGTTGTAGTTGTAGTTGTAGTTGTAGTTGTAGTTGTAGTTGTAGTTGTAGTTGTAGTTGTAGTTGTAGTTGTAGTTGTAGTTGTAGTTGTAGTTGTAGTTGTAGTGTAGTTGTAGTTGTAGTTGTAGTTGTAGTTGTAGTTGTAGTTGTAGTTGTAGTTGTAGTTGTAGTTGTAGGTTGTTGTTGTTAGTTGTAGTTGTAGTTGTAGTTGTTGTTGTAGTTGTAGTTGTAGTTGTAGTTGTAGTTGTAGTTGTAGTTGTAGTTGTAGTTGTAGTTGTAGTTGTAGTTGTAGTTGTAGTTGTAGTTGTAGTTGTAGTTGTAGTTGTAGTTGTAGTTGTAGTTGTAGTTGTAGTTGTAGTTGTAGTTGTAGTTGTAGTGTAGTTGTAGTTGTAGTTGTAGTTGTAGTTGTAGTTGTAGTTGTAGTTGTAGTTGTAGTTGTAGTTGTAGGTGTAGTTGTAGTTGTAGTTGTAGTTGTAGTTGTAGTTGTAGTTGTAGTTGTAGTTGTAGTTGTAGTTGTAGTTGTAGTTGTAGTTGTAGTTGTAGTTGTAGTTGTAGTTGTAGTTGTAGTTGTAGTTGTAGTTGTAGTTGTAGTTGTAGTTGTAGTTGTAGTTGTAGTTGTAGTTGTAGTTGTAGTTGTAGTTGTAGTTGTAGTTGTAGTTGTAGTTGTAGTTGTAGTTGTAGTTGTAGTTGTAGTTGTAGTTGTAGTTGTAGTTGTAGTTGTAGTTGTAGTTGTAGTTGTAGTTGTAGTTGTAGTTGTAGTTGTAGTTGTAGTTGTAGTTGTAGTTGTAGTTGTAGTTGTAGTTGTAGTTGTAGTTGTAGTTGTAGTTGTAGTTGTAGTTGTAGTTGTAGTTGTAGTTGTAGTTGTAGTTGTAGTTGTAGTTGTAGTTGTAGTTGTAGTTGTAGTTGTAGTTGTAGTTGTAGTTGTAGTTGTAGTTGTAGTTGTAGTTGTAGTTGTAGTTGTAGTTGTAGTTGTAGTTGTAGTTGTAGTTTGTAGTTGTAGTTGTAGTTGTAGTTGTAGTTGTAGTTGTAGTTGTAGTTGTAGTTGTAGTTGTAGTTGTAGTTGTAGTTGTAGTTGTAGTTGTAGTTGTAGTTGTAGTTGTAGTTGTAGTTGTAGTTGTAGTTGTAGTTGTAGTTGTAGTTGTAGTTGTAGTTGTAGTTGTAGTTGTAGTTGTAGTTGTAGTTGTAGTTGTAGTTGTAGTTGTAGTTGTAGTTGTAGTTGTAGTTGTAGTTGTAGTTGTAGTTGTAGTTGTAGTTGTAGTTGTAGTTGTAGTTGTAGTTGTAGTTGTAGTTGTAGTTGTAGTTGTAGTTGTAGTTGTAGTTGTAGTTGTAGTTGTAGTTGTAGTTGTAGTTGTAGTTGTAGTTGTAGTTGTAGTTGTAGTTGTAGTTGTAGTTGTAGTTGTAGTTGTAGTTGTAGTTGTAGTTGTAGTTGTAGTTGTAGTTGTAGTTGTAGTTGTAGTTGTAGTTGTAGTTGTAGTTGTAGTTGTAGTTGTAGTTGTAGTTGTAGTTGTAGTTGTAGTTGTAGTTGTAGTTGTAGTTGTAGTTGTAGTTGTAGTTGTAGTTGTAGTTGTAGTTGTAGTTGTAGTTGTAGTTGTAGTTGTAGTTGTAGTTGTAGTTGTAGTTGTAGTTGTAGTTGTAGTTGTAGTTGTAGTTGTAGTTGTAGTTGTAGTTGTAGTTGTAGTTGTAGTTGTAGTTGTAGTTGTAGTTGTAGTTGTAGTTGTAGTTGTAGTTGTAGTTGTAGTTGTAGTTGTAGTTGTAGTTGTAGTTGTAGTTGTAGTTGTAGTTGTAGTTGTAGTTGTAGTTGTAGTTGTAGTTGTAGTTGTAGTTGTAGTTGTAGTTGTAGTTGTAGTTGTAGTTGTAGTTGTAGTTGTAGTTGTAGTTGTAGTTGTAGTTGTAGTTGTAGTTGTAGTTGTAGTTGTAGTTGTAGTTGTAGTTGTAGTTGTAGTTGTAGTTGTAGTTGTAGTTGTAGTTGTAGTTGTAGTTGTAGTTGTAGTTGTAGTTGTAGTTGTAGTTGTAGTTGTAGTTGTAGTTGTAGTTGTAGTTGTAGTTGTAGTTGTAGTTGTAGTTGTAGTTGTAGTTGTAGTTGTAGTTGTAGTTGTAGTTGTAGTTGTAGTTGTAGTTGTAGTTGTAGTTGTAGTTGTAGTTGTAGTTGTAGTTGTAGTTGTAGTTGTAGTTGTAGTTGTAGTTGTAGTTGTAGTTGTAGTTGTAGTTGTAGTTGTAGTTGTAGTTGTAGTTGTAGTTGTAGTTGTAGTTGTAGTTGTAGTTGTAGTTGTAGTTGTAGTTGTAGTTGTAGTTGTAGTTGTAGTTGTAGTTGTAGTTGTAGTTGTAGTTGTAGTTGTAGTTGTAGTTGTAGTTGTAGTTGTAGTTGTAGTTGTAGTTGTAGTTGTAGTTGTAGTTGTAGTTGTAGTTGTAGTTGTAGTTGTAGTTGTAGTTGTAGTTGTAGTTGTAGTTGTAGTTGTAGTTGTAGTTGTAGTTGTAGTTGTAGTTGTAGTTGTAGTTGAAGTTGTAGTTGTAGTTGTAGTTGTAGTTGTAGTTGTAGTTGTAGTTGTTGTTGTAGTTGTAGTTGTAGTTGTAGTTGTAGTTGTAGTTGTAGTTGTAGTTGTAGTTGTAGTTGTAGTTGTAGTTGTAGTTGTAGTTGTAGTTGTAGTTGTAGTTGTAGTTGTAGTTGTAGTTGTAGTTGTAGTTGTAGTTGTAGTTGTAGTTGTAGTTGTAGTTGTAGTTGTAGTTGTAGTTGTAGTTGTAGTTGTAGTTGTAGTTGTAGTTGTAGTTGTAGTTGTAGTTGTAGTTGTAGTTGTAGTTGTAGTTGTAGTTGTAGTTGTAGTTGTAGTTGTAGTTGTAGTTGTAGTTGTAGTTGTAGTTGTAGTTGTAGTTGTAGTTGTAGTTGTAGTTGTAGTTGTAGTTGTAGTTGTAGTTGTAGTTGTAGTTGTAGTTGTAGTTGTAGTTGTAGTTGTAGTTGTAGTTGTAGTTGTAGTTGTAGTTGTAGTTGTAGTTGTAGTTGTAGTTGTAGTTGTAGTTGTAGTTGTAGTTGTAGTTGTAGTTGTAGTTGTAGTTGTAGTTGTAGTTGTAGTTGTAGTTGTAGTTGTAGTTGTAGTTGTAGTTGTAGTTGTAGTTGTAGTTGTAGTTGTAGTTGTAGTTGTAGTTGTAGTTGTAGTTGTAGTTGTAGTTGTAGTTGTAGTTGTAGTTGTAGTTGTAGTTGTAGTTGTAGTTGTAGTTGTAGTTGTAGTTGTAGTTGTAGTTGTAGTTGTAGTTGTAGTTGTAGTTGTAGTTGTAGTTGTAGTTGTAGTTGTAGTTGTAGTTGTAGTTGTAGTTGTAGTTGTAGTTGTAGTTGTAGTTGTAGTTGTAGTTGTAGTTGTAGTTGTAGTTGTAGTTGTAGTTGTAGTTGTAGTTGTAGTTGTAGTTGTAGTTGTAGTTGTAGTTGTAGTTGTAGTTGTAGTTGTAGTTGTAGTTGTAGTTGTAGTTGTAGTTGTAGTTGTAGTTGTAGTTGTAGTTGTAGTTGTAGTTGTAGTTGTAGTTGTAGTTGTAGTTGTAGTTGTAGTTGTAGTTGTAGTTGTAGTTGTAGTTGTAGTTGTAGTTGTAGTTGTAGTTGTAGTTGTAGTTGTAGTTGTAGTTGTAGTTGTAGTTGTAGTTGTAGTTGTAGTTGTAGTTGTAGTTGTAGTTGTAGTTGTAGTTGTAGTTGTAGTTGTAGTTGTAGTTGTAGTTGTAGTTGTAGTTGTAGTTGTAGTTGTAGTTGTAGTTGTAGTTGTAGTTGTAGTTGTAGTTGTAGTTGTAGTTGTAGTTGTAGTTGTAGTTGTAGTTGTAGTTGTAGTTGTAGTTGTAGTTGTAGTTGTAGTTGTAGTTGTAGTTGTAGTTGTAGTTGTAGTTGTAGTTGTAGTTGTAGTTGTAGTTGTAGTTGTAGTTGTAGTTGTAGTTGTAGTTGTAGTTGTAGTTGTAGTTGTAGTTGTAGTTGTAGTTGTAGTTGTAGTTGTAGTTGTAGTTGTAGTTGTAGTTGTAGTTGTAGTTGTAGTTGTAGTTGTAGTTGTAGTTGTAGTTGTAGTTGTAGTTGTAGTTGTAGTTGTAGTTGTAGTTGTAGTTGTAGTTGTAGTTGTAGTTGTAGTTGTAGTTGTAGTTGTAGTTGTAGTTGTAGTTGTAGTTGTAGTTGTAGTTGTAGTTGTAGTTGTAGTTGTAGTTGTAGTTGTAGTTGTAGTTGTAGTTGTAGTTGTAGTTGTAGTTGTAGTTGTAGTTGTAGTTGTAGTTGTAGTTGTAGTTGTAGTTGTAGTTGTAGTTGTAGTTGTAGTTGTAGTTGTAGTTGTAGTTGTAGTTGTAGTTGTAGTTGTAGTTGTAGTTGTAGTTGTAGTTGTAGTTGTAGTTGTAGTTGTAGTTGTAGTTGTAGTTGTAGTTGTAGTTGTAGTTGTAGTTGTAGTTGTAGTTGTAGTTGTAGTTGTAGTTGTAGTTGTAGTTGTAGTTGTAGTTGTAGTTGTAGTTGTAGTTGTAGTTGTAGTTGTAGTTGTAGTTGTAGTTGTAGTTGTAGTTGTAGTTGTAGTTGTAGTTGTAGTTGTAGTTGTAGTTGTAGTTGTAGTTGTAGTTGTAGTTGTAGTTGTAGTTGTAGTTGTAGTTGTAGTTGTAGTTGTAGTTGTAGTTGTAGTTGTAGTTGTAGTTGTAGTTGTAGTTGTAGTTGTAGTTGTAGTTGTAGTTGTAGTTGTAGTTGTAGTTGTAGTTGTAGTTGTAGTTGTAGTTGTAGTTGTAGTTGTAGTTGTAGTTGTAGTTGTAGTTGTAGTTGTAGTTGTAGTTGTAGTTGTAGTTGTAGTTGTAGTTGTAGTTGTAGTTGTAGTTGTAGTTGTAGTTGTAGTTGTAGTTGTAGTTGTAGTTGTAGTTGTAGTTGTAGTTGTAGTTGTAGTTGTAGTTGTAGTTGTAGTTGTAGTTGTAGTTGTAGTTGTAGTTGTAGTTGTAGTTGTAGTTGTAGTTGTAGTTGTAGTTGTAGTTGTAGTTGTAGTTGTAGTTGTAGTTGTAGTTGTAGTTGTAGTTGTAGTTGTAGTTGTAGTTGTAGTTGTAGTTGTAGTTGTAGTTGTAGTTGTAGTTGTAGTTGTAGTTGTAGTTGTAGTTGTAGTTGTAGTTGTAGTTGTAGTTGTAGTTGTAGTTGTAGTTGTAGTTGTAGTTGTAGTTGTAGTTGTAGTTGTAGTTGTAGTTGTAGTTGTAGTTGTAGTTGTAGTTGTAGTTGTAGTTGTAGTTGTAGTTGTAGTTGTAGTTGTAGTTGTAGTTGTAGTTGTAGTTGTAGTTGTAGTTGTAGTTGTAGTTGTAGTTGTAGTTGTAGTTGTAGTTGTAGTTGTAGTTGTAGTTGTAGTTGTAGTTGTAGTTGTAGTTGTAGTTGTAGTTGTAGTTGTAGTTGTAGTTGTAGTTGTAGTTGTAGTTGTAGTTGTAGTTGTAGTTGTAGTTGTAGTTGTAGTTGTAGTTGTAGTTGTAGTTGTAGTTGTAGTTGTAGTTGTAGTTGTAGTTGTAGTTGTAGTTGTAGTTGTAGTTGTAGTTGTAGTTGTAGTTGTAGTTGTAGTTGTAGTTGTAGTTGTAGTTGTAGTTGTAGTTGTAGTTGTAGTTGTAGTTGTAGTTGTAGTTGTAGTTGTAGTTGTAGTTGTAGTTGTAGTTGTAGTTGTAGTTGTAGTTGTAGTTGTAGTTGTAGTTGTAGTTGTAGTTGTAGTTGTAGTTGTAGTTGTAGTTGTAGTTGTAGTTGTAGTTGTAGTTGTAGTTGTAGTTGTAGTTGTAGTTGTAGTTGTAGTTGTAGTTGTAGTTGTAGTTGTAGTTGTAGTTGTAGTTGTAGTTGTAGTTGTAGTTGTAGTTGTAGTTGTAGTTGTAGTTGTAGTTGTAGTTGTAGTTGTAGTTGTAGTTGTAGTTGTAGTTGTAGTTGTAGTTGTAGTTGTAGTTGTAGTTGTAGTTGTTGTTGTAGTTGTAGTTGTAGTTGTAGTTGTAGTTGTAGTTGTAGTTGTAGTGTAGTTGTAGTTGTAGTTGTAGTTGTAGTTGTAGTTGTAGTTGTAGTTGTAGTTGTAGTTGTAGTTGTAGTTGTAGTTGTAGTTGTAGTTGTAGTTAGTTGTAGTGTAGTTGTAGTTGTAGTTGTATTGTAGTTGTGTTGTAGTTGTAGTTGTAGTTGTAGTTGTAGTTGTAGTTGTAGTTGTAGTTGTAGTTGTAGTGTTGTAGTTGTAGTTGTAGTTGTAGTTGTAGTTGTAGTTGTAGTTGTAGTTGTAGTTGTAGTTGTAGTTGTAGTTGTAGTTGTAGTTGTAGTTGTAGTTGTAGTTGTAGTTGTAGTTGTAGTTGTAGTTGTAGTTGTAGTTGTAGTTGTAGTTGTAGTTGTAGTTGTAGTTGTAGTTGTAGTTGTAGTTGTAGTTGTAGTTGTAGTTGTAGTTGTAGTTGTAGTTGTAGTTGTAGTTGTAGTTGTAGTTGTAGTTGTAGTTGTAGTTGTAGTTGTAGTTGTAGTTGTAGTTGTAGTTGTAGTTGTAGTTGTAGTTGTAGTTGTAGTTGTAGTTGTAGTTGTAGTTGTAGTTGTAGTTGTAGTTGGTAGTTGTAGTGGTAGTTGTAGTTGTAGTTGTAGTTGTAGTTGTAGTTGTAGTTGTAGTTGTAGTTGTAAAGTTGTAGTTGTAGTTGTAGTTGTAGTTGTAGTTGTAGTTGTAGTTGTAGTTGTAGTTGTAGTTGTAGTTGTAGTTGTAGTTGTAGTTGTAGTTGTAGTTGTAGTTGTAGTTGTAGTTGTAGTTGTAGTTGTAGTTGTAGTTGTAGTTGTAGTTGTAGTTGTAGTTGTAGTTGTAGTTGTAGTTGTAGTTGTAGTTGTAGTTGTAGTTGTAGTTGTAGTTGTAGTTGTAGTTGTAGTTGTAGTTGTAGTTGTAGTTGTAGTTGTAGTTGTAGTTGTAGTTGTAGTTGTAGTTGTAGTTGTAGTTGTAGTTGTAGTTGTAGTTGTAGTTGTAGTTGTAGTTGTAGTTGTAGTTGTAGTTGTAGTTGTAGTTGTAGTTGTAGTTGTAGTTGTAGTTGTAGTTGTAGTTGTAGTTGTAGTTGTAGTTGTAGTTGTAGTTGTAGTTGTAGTTGTAGTTGTAGTTGTAGTTGTAGTTGTAGTTGTAGTTGTAGTTGTAGTTGTAGTTGTAGTTGTAGTTGTAGTTGTAGTTGTAGTTGTAGTTGTAGTTGTAGTTGTAGTTGTAGTTGTAGTTGTAGTTGTAGTTGTAGTTGTAGTTGTAGTTGTAGTTGTAGTTGTAGTTGTAGTTGTAGTTGTAGTTGTAGTTGTAGTTGTAGTTGTAGTTGTAGTTGTAGTTGTAGTTGTAGTTGTAGTTGTAGTTGTAGTTGTAGTTGTAGTTGTAGTTGTAGTTGTAGTTGTAGTTGTAGTTGTAGTTGTAGTTGTAGTTGTAGTTGTAGTTGTAGTTGTAGTTGTAGTTGTAGTTGTAGTTGTAGTTGTAGTTGTAGTTGTAGTTGTAGTTGTAGTTGTAGTTGTAGTTGTAGTTGTAGTTGTAGTTGTAGTTGTAGTTGTAGTTGTAGTTGTAGTTGTAGTTGTAGTTGTAGTTGTAGTTGTAGTTGTAGTTGTAGTTGTAGTTGTAGTTGTAGTTGTAGTTGTTGCAGTTGTAGTTGTAGTTGTAGTTGTAGTTGTATTTGTAGTTGTAGTTGTAGTTGTAGTTGTAGTTGTAGTTGTAGTTGTAGTTGTAGCAGTTGTAGTTGTAGTTGTAGTTGTAGTTGTAGTTGTAGTTGTAGTTGTAGTTGTAGTTGTAGTTGTAGTTGTAGTTGTAGTTGTAGTTGTAGTTGTAGTTGTAGTTGTAGTTGTAGTTGTAGTTGTAGTTGTAGTTGTAGTTGTAGTTGTAGTTGTAGTTGTAGTTGTAGTTGTTGCAGTTGTAGTTGTAGTTGTAGTTGTAGTTGTAGTTGTAGTTGTAGTTGTAGTTGTAGTTGTAGTTGTAGTTGTTGCAGTTGTAGTTGTAGTTGTAGTTGTAGTTGTAGTTGTAGTTGTAGTTGTAGTTGTAGTTGTAGTTGTTGCAGTTGTAGTTGTAGTTGTAGTTGTAGTTGTAGTTGTAGTTGTAGTTGTAGTTGTAGTTGTAGTTGTAGTTGTAGTTGTAGTTGTAGTTGTAGTTGTAGTTGTAGTTGTAGTTGTAGTTGTAGTTGTAGTTGTAGTTGTAGTTGTAGTTGTAGTTGTAGTTGTAGTTGTAGTTGTAGTTGTAGTTGTAGTTGTAGTTGTAGTTGTAGTTGTAGTTGTAGTTGTAGTTGTAGTTGTAGTTGTAGTTGTAGTTGTAGTTGTAGTTGTAGTTGTAGTTGTAGTTGTAGTTGTAGTTGTAGTTGTAGTTGTAGTTGTAGTTGTAGTTGTAGTTGTAGTTGTAGTTGTAGTTGTAGTTGTAGTTGTAGTTGTAGTTGTAGTTGTAGTTGTAGTTGTATTTGTAGTTGTAGTTGTAGTTGTAGTTGTAGTTGTAGTTGTAGTTGTAGTCTCAGACAGCGCCATCATATTTCAGCCTAATAAGGCTGATATACGTGTAAAATTTCACACGAATATTGGCTTTTACAGACTGCTAATATTTTATACACTTTGTAACTGGCTGGTACCGACTCATAACGGAAAGTTTATGCCAGCTCTGGTCTGTTGCAGCTCTTCTCAGACAGCGCCATTATGTTACCGACTCATAATAGCATGCTTTTGCCAGCTCTGGCCAGTTACAGCCGGTCTCGGACAGCGGCATCATATTTCAGCCTAATAAGGCTGTAAAATTTCACACACATATTGGCTTTTACAGACTGGTAATATTTTGTACAATCTGTAGTTGTAGTTGTAGTTGTAGTTGTAGTTGTAGTTGTTGCAGTTGTAGTTGTAGTTGTAGTTGTAGTTGTAGTTGTAGTTGTAGTTGTAGTTGTAGTTGTAGTTGTAGTTGTAGTTGTAGTTGTAGTTGTAGTTGTAGTTGTAGTTGTAGTTGTAGTTGTAGTTGTAGTTGTAGTTGTAGTTGTAGTTGTAGTTGTAGTTGTAGTTGTAGTTGTAGTTGTAGTTGTAGTTGTAGTTGTATTTGTAGTTGTAGTTGTAGTTGTAGTTGATGTTGTAGTTGTAGTTGTAGTTGTAGTTGTAGTTGTAGTTGTAGTTGTAGTTGTAGTTGTAGTTGTAGTTGTAGTTGTAGTTGTAGTTGTAGTTGTAGTTGTAGTTGTAGTTGTAGTTGTAGTTGTAGTTGTAGTTGTAGTTGTAGTTGTAGTTGTAGTTGTAGTTGTAGTTGTAGTTGTAGTTGTAGTTGTAGTTGTAGTTGTAGTTGTAGTTGTAGTTGTAGTTGTAGTTGTAGTTGTAGTTGTAGTTGTAGTTGTAGTTGTAGTTGTAGTTGTAGTTGTAGTTGTAGTTGTAGTTGTAGTTGTAGTTGTAGTTGTAGTTGTAGTTGTTGCAGTTGTAGTTGTAGTTGTAGTTGTATTTGTAGTTGTAGTTGTAGTTGTAGTTGATGTTGTAGTTGTAGTTGTAGTTGTAGTTGTAGTTGTAGTTGTAGTTGTAGTTGTAGTTGTAGTTGTAGTTGTAGTTGTAGTTGTAGTTGTAGTTGTAGTTGTAGTTGTAGTTGTAGTTGTAGTTGTAGTTGTAGTTGTAGTTGTAGTTGTAGTTGTAGTTGTAGTTGTAGTTGTAGTTGTAGTTGTAGTTGTAGTTGTAGTTGTAGTTGTAGTTGTAGTTGTAGTTGTAGTTGTAGTTGTAGTTGTAGTTGTAGTTGTAGTTGTAGTTGTAGTTGTAGTTGTAGTTGTAGTTGTAGTTGTAGTTGTAGTTGTAGTTGTAGTTGTAGTTGTAGTTGTAGTTGTAGTTGTAGTTGTAGTTGTAGTTGTAGTTGTAGTTGTAGTTGTAGTTGTAGTTGTAGTTGTAGTTGTAGTTGTAGTTGTAGTTGTAGTTGTAGTTGTAGTTGTAGTTGTAGTTGTAGTTGTAGTTGTAGTTGTAGTTGTAGTTGTAGTTGTAGTTGTAGTTGTAGTTGTAGTTGTAGTTGTAGTTGTAGTTGTAGTTGTAGTTGTAGTTGTAGTTGTAGTTGTAGTTGTAGTTGTAGTTGTTGCAGTTGTAGTTGTAGTTGTAGTTGTAGTTGTAGTTGTAGTTGTAGTTGTAGTTGTAGTTGTAGTTGTAGTTGTAGTTGTAGTTGTAGCAGTTGTAGTTGTAGTTGTAGTTGTAGTTGTAGTTGTAGTTGTAGTTGTAGTTGTAGTTGTAGTTGTAGTTGTAGTTGTAGTTGTAGTTGTAGTTGTAGTTGTAGTTGTAGTTGTAGTTGTAGTTGTAGTTGTAGTTGTAGTTGTAGTTGTTGCAGTTGTAGTTGTAGTTGTAGTTGTAGTTGTAGTTGTAGTTGTAGTTGTAGTTGTAGTTGTAGTTGTAGTTGTAGTTGTAGTTGTTGCAGTTGTAGTTGTAGTTGTAGTTGTAGTTGTAGTTGTAGTTGTAGTTGTAGTTGTAGTTGTAGTTGTAGTTGTAGTTGTAGTTGTAGTTGTAATTGTAGTTGTAGCAGTTGTAGTTGTAGTTGTAGTTGTAGTTGTAGTTGTAGTTGTAGTTGTAGTTGAAGTTGTAGTTGTAGTTGTAGTTGTAGTTGTAGTTGTAGTTGTAGTTGTAGTTGTAGTTGTAGTTGTAGTTGTAGTTGTAGTTGTAGTTGTAGTTGTAGTTGTAGTTGTAGTTGTAGTTGTAGTTGTAGTTGTAGTTGTAGTTGTAGTTGTAGTTGTAGTTGTAGTTTGTAGTTGTAGTTGTAGTTGTAGTTGTAGTTGTAGTTGTAGTTGTAGTTGTAGTTGTAGTTGTAGTTGTAGTTGTAGTTGTAGTTGTAGTTGTAGTTGTAGTTGTAGTTGTAGTTGTAGTTGTAGTTGTAGTGTAGTTGTAGTTGTAGTTGTAGTTGTAGTTGTAGTTGTAGTTGTAGTTGTAGTTGTAGTTGTAGTTGTAGTTGTAGTTGTAGTTGTAGTTGTAGTTGTAGTTGTAGTTGTAGTTGTAGTTGTAGTTGTAGTTGTAGTTGTAGTTGTAGTTGTAGTTGTAGTTGTAGTTGTAGTTGTAGTTGTAGTTGTAGTTGTAGTTGTAGTTGTAGTTGTAGTTGTAGTTGTAGTTGTAGTTGTAGTTGTAGTTGTAGTTGTAGTTGTAGTTGTAGTTGTAGTTGTAGTTGTAGTTGTAGTTGTAGTTGTAGTTGTAGTTGTAGTTGTAGTTGTAGTTGTAGTTGTAGTTGTAGTTGTAGTTGTAGTTGTAGTTGTAGTTGTAGTTGTAGTTGTAGTTGTAGTTGTAGTTGTAGTTGTAGTTGTTGCAGTTGCAGTTGTAGTTGTAGTTGTAGTTGTAGTTGTAGTTGTAGTTGTAGTTGTAGTTGTAGTTGTAGTTGTAGTTGTTGCAGTTGTAGTTGTAGTTGTAGTTGTAGTTGTAGTTGTAGTTGTTGCAGTTGTAGTTGTAGTTGTAGTTGTAGTTGTAGTTGTAGTTGTAGTTGTAGTTGTAGTTGTAGTTGTAGTTGTAGTTGTAGTTGTAGTTGTAGTTGTAGTTGTAGTTGTAGTTGTAGTTGTAGTTGTAGTTGTAGTTGTAGTTGTAGTTGTAGTTGTAGTTGTAGTTGTAGTTGTAGTTGTAGTTGTAGTTGTAGTTGTAGTTGTAGTTGTAGTTGTAGTTGTAGTTGTAGTTGTAGTTGTAGTTGTAGTTGTAGTTGTAGTTGTAGTTGTAGTTGTAGTTGTAGTTGTAGTTGTAGTTGTAGTTGTAGTTGTAGTTGTAGTTGTAGTTGTAGTTGTAGTTGTAGTTGTAGTTGTAGTTGTAGTTGTAGTTGTAGTTGTAGTTGTAGTTGTAGTTGTAGTTGTAGTTGTAGTTGTAGTTGTAGTTGTAGTTGTAGTTGTAGTTGTAGTTGTAGTTGTAGTTGTAGTTGTAGTTGTAGTTGTAGTTGTAGTTGTAGTTGTAGTTGTAGTTGTAGTTGTAGTTGTAGTTGTAGTTGTAGTTGTAGTTGTAGTTGTAGTTGTAGTTGTAGTTGTAGTTGTAGTTGTAGTTGTAGTTGTAGTTGTAGTTGTAGTTGTAGTTGTAGTTGTAGTTGTAGTTGTAGTTGTAGTTGTAGTTGTAGTTGTAGTTGTAGTTGTAGTTGTAGTTGTAGTTGTAGTTGTAGTTGTAGTTGTAGTTGTAGTTGTAGTTGTAGTTGTAGTTGTAGTTGTAGTTGTAGTTGTAGTTGTAGTTGTTGCAGTTGTAGTTGTAGTTGTAGTTGTAGTTGTAGTTGTAGTTGTAGTTGTAGTTGTAGTTGTAGTTGTAGTTGTAGTTGTAGTTGTAGTTGTAGTTGTAGTTGTAGTTGTAGTTGTAGTTGTAGTTGTAGTTGTAGTTGTAGTTGTAGTTGTAGTTGTAGTTGTAGTTGTAGTTGTAGTTGTAGTTGTAGTTGTAGTTGTAGTTGTAGTTGTAGTTGTAGTTGTAGTTGTAGTTGTAGTTGTAGTTGTAGTTGTAGTTGTAGTTGTAGTTGTAGTTGTAGTTGTAGTTGTAGTTGTAGTTGTAGTTGTAGTTGTAGTTGTAGTTGTAGTTGTAGTTGTAGTTGTAGTTGTAGTTGTAGTTGTAGTTGTAGTTGTAGTTGTAGTTGTAGTTGTAGTTGTAGTTGTAGTTGTAGTTGTAGTTGTAGTTGTAGTTGTAGTTGTAGTTGTAGTTGTAGTTGTAGTTGTAGTTGTAGTTGTAGTTGTAGTTGTAGTTGTAGTTGTAGTTGTAGTTGTAGTTGTAGTTGTAGTTGTAGTTGTAGTTGTAGTTGTAGTTGTAGTTGTAGTTGTAGTTGTAGTTGTAGTTGTAGTTGTAGTTGTAGTTGTAGTTGTAGTTGTAGTTGTAGTTGTAGTTGTAGTTGTAGTTGTAGTTGTAGTTGTAGTTGTAGTTGTAGTTGTAGTTGTAGTTGTAGTTGTAGTTGTAGTTGTAGTTGTAGTTGTAGTTGTAGTTGTAGTTGTAGTTGTAGTTGTAGTTGTAGTTGTAGTTGTAGTTGTAGTTGTAGTTGTAGTTGTAGTTGTAGTTGTAGTTGTAGTTGTAGTTGTAGTTGTAGTTGTAGTTGTAGTTGTAGTTGTAGTTGTAGTTGTAGTTGTAGTTGTAGTTGTAGTTGTAGTTGTAGTTGTAGTTGTAGTTGTAGTTGTAGTTGTAGTTGTAGTTGTAGTTGTAGTTGTAGTTGTAGTTGTAGTTGTAGTTGTAGTTGTAGTTGTAGTTGTAGTTGTAGTTGTAGTTGTAGTTGTAGTTGTAGTTGTAGTTGTAGTTGTAGTTGTAGTTGTAGTTGTAGTTGTAGTTGTAGTTGTAGTTGTAGTTGTAGTTGTAGTTGTAGTTGTAGTTGTAGTTGTAGTTGTAGTTGTAGTTGTAGTTGTAGTTGTAGTTGTAGTTGTAGTTGTAGTTGTAGTTGTAGTTGTAGTTGTAGTTGTAGTTGTAGTTGTAGTTGTAGTTGTAGTTGTAGTTGTAGTTGTAGTTGTAGTTGTAGTTGTAGTTGTAGTTGTAGTTGTAGTTGTAGTTGTAGTTGTAGTTGTAGTTGTAGTTGTAGTTGTAGTTGTAGTTGTAGTTGTAGTTGTAGTTGTAGTTGTAGTTGTAGTTGTAGTTGTAGTTGTAGTTGTAGTTGTAGTTGTAGTTGTAGTTGTAGTTGTAGTTGTAGTTGTAGTTGTAGTTGTAGTTGTAGTTGTAGTTGTAGTTGTAGTTGTAGTTGTAGTTGTAGTTGTAGTTGTAGTTGTAGTTGTAGTTGTAGTTGTAGTTGTAGTTGTAGTTGTAGTTGTAGTTGTAGTTGTAGTTGTAGTTGTAGTTGTAGTTGTAGTTGTAGTTGTAGTTGTAGTTGTAGTTGTAGTTGTAGTTGTAGTTGTAGTTGTAGTTGTAGTTGTAGTTGTAGTTGTAGTTGTAGTTGTAGTTGTAGTTGTAGTTGTAGTTGTAGTTGTAGTTGTAGTTGTAGTTGTAGTTGTAGTTGTAGTTGTAGTTGTAGTTGTAGTTGTAGTTGTAGTTGTAGTTGTAGTTGTAGTTGTAGTTGTAGTTGTAGTTGTAGTTGTAGTTGTAGTTGTAGTTGTAGTTGTAGTTGTAGTTGTAGTTGTAGTTGTAGTTGTAGTTGTAGTTGTAGTTGTAGTTGTAGTTGTAGTTGTAGTTGTAGTTGTAGTTGTAGTTGTAGTTGTAGTTGTAGTTGTAGTTGTAGTTGTAGTTGTAGTTGTAGTTGTAGTTGTAGTTGTAGTTGTAGTTGTAGTTGTAGTTGTAGTTGTAGTTGTAGTTGTAGTTGTAGTTGTAGTTGTAGTTGTAGTTGTAGTTGTAGTTGTAGTTGTAGTTGTAGTTGTAGTTGTAGTTGTAGTTGTAGTTGTAGTTGTAGTTGTAGTTGTAGTTGTAGTTGTAGTTGTAGTTGTAGTTGTAGTTGTAGTTGTAGTTGTAGTTGTAGTTGTAGTTGTAGTTGTAGTTGTAGTTGTAGTTGTAGTTGTAGTTGTAGTTGTAGTTGTAGTTGTAGTTGTAGTTGTAGTTGTAGTTGTAGTTGTAGTTGTAGTTGTAGTTGTAGTTGTAGTTGTAGTTGTAGTTGTAGTTGTAGTTGTAGTTGTAGTTGTAGTTGTAGTTGTAGTTGTAGTTGTAGTTGTAGTTGTAGTTGTAGTTGTAGTTGTAGTTGTAGTTGTAGTTGTAGTTGTAGTTGTAGTTGTAGTTGTAGTTGTAGTTGTAGTTGTAGTTGTAGTTGTAGTTGTAGTTGTAGTTGTAGTTGTAGTTGTAGTTGTAGTTGTAGTTGTAGTTGTAGTTGTAGTTGTAGTTGTAGTTGTAGTTGTAGTTGTAGTTGTAGTTGTAGTTGTAGTTGTAGTTGTAGTTGTAGTTGTAGTTGTAGTTGTAGTTGTAGTTGTAGTTGTAGTTGTAGTTGTAGTTGTAGTTGTAGTTGTAGTTGTAGTTGTAGTTGTAGTTGTAGTTGTAGTTGTAGTTGTAGTTGTAGTTGTAGTTGTAGTTGTAGTTGTAGTTGTAGTTGTAGTTGTAGTTGTAGTTGTAGTTGTAGTTGTAGTTGTAGTTGTAGTTGTAGTTGTAGTTGTAGTTGTAGTTGTAGTTGTAGTTGTAGTTGTAGTTGTAGTTGTAGTTGTAGTTGTAGTTGTAGTTGTAGTTGTAGTTGTAGTTGTAGTTGTAGTTGTAGTTGTAGTTGTAGTTGTAGTTGTAGTTGTAGTTGTAGTTGTAGTTGTAGTTGTAGTTGTAGTTGTAGTTGTAGTTGTAGTTGTAGTTGTAGTTGTAGTTGTAGTTGTAGTTGTAGTTGTAGTTGTAGTTGTAGTTGTAGTTGTAGTTGTAGTTGTAGTTGTAGTTGTAGTTGTAGTTGTAGTTGTAGTTGTAGTTGTAGTTGTAGTTGTAGTTGTAGTTGTAGTTGTAGTTGTAGTTGTAGTTGTAGTTGTAGTTGTAGTTGTAGTTGTAGTTGTAGTTGTAGTTGTAGTTGTAGTTGTAGTTGTAGTTGTAGTTGTAGTTGTAGTTGTAGTTGTAGTTGTAGTTGTAGTTGTAGTTGTAGTTGTAGTTGTAGTTGTAGTTGTAGTTGTAGTTGTAGTTGTAGTTGTAGTTGTAGTTGTAGTTGTAGTTGTAGTTGTAGTTGTAGTTGTAGTTGTAGTTGTAGTTGTAGTTGTAGTTGTAGTTGTAGTTGTAGTTGTAGTTGTAGTTGTAGTTGTAGTTGTAGTTGTAGTTGTAGTTGTAGTTGTAGTTGTAGTTGTAGTTGTAGTTGTAGTTGTAGTTGTAGTTGTAGTTGTAGTTGTAGTTGTAGTTGTAGTTGTAGTTGTAGTTGTAGTTGTAGTTGTAGTTGTAGTTGTAGTTGTAGTTGTAGTTGTAGTTGTAGTTGTAGTTGTAGTTGTAGTTGTAGTTGTAGTTGTAGTTGTAGTTGTAGTTGTAGTTGTAGTTGTAGTTGTAGTTGTAGTTGTAGTTGTAGTTGTAGTTGTAGTTGTAGTTGTAGTTGTAGTTGTAGTTGTAGTTGTAGTTGTAGTTGTAGTTGTAGTTGTAGTTGTTGCAGTTGCAGTTGTAGTTGTAGTTGTAGTTGTAGTTGTAGTTGTAGTTGTAGTTGTAGTTGTAGTTGTAGTTGTAGTTGTTGCAGTTGTAGTTGTAGTTGTAGTTGTAGTTGTAGTTGTAGTTGTAGTTGTAGTTGTTGTAGTTGTAGTTGTAGTTGTAGTTGTAGTTGTAGTTGTAGTTGTAGTTGTAGTTGTAGTTGTAGTTGTAGTTGTAGTTGTTGCAGTTGTAGTTGTAGTTGTAGTTGTAGTTGTAGTTGAAGTTGTAGTTGTAGTTGTAGTTGTAGTTGTAGTTGTAGTTGTAGTTGTAGTTGTAGTTGTAGTTGTAGTTGTAGTTGTAGTTGTAGTTGTAGTTGTAGTTGTAGTTGTAGTTGTAGTTGTAGTTGTAGTTGTAGTTGTAGTTGTAGTTGTAGTTGTAGTTGTAGTTGTAGTTGTAGTTGTAGTTGTAGTTGTAGTTGTAGTTGTAGTTGTAGTTGTAGTTGTAGTTGTAGTTGTAGTTGTAGTTGTAGTTGTAGTTGTAGTTGTAGTTGTAGTTGTAGTTGTAGTTGTAGTTGTAGTTGTAGTTGTAGTTGTAGTTGTAGTTGTAGTTGTAGTTGTAGTTGTAGTTGTACAACTACAGTTTTTGCGAAATATGTACAATTTACTGTAAAATCGCCATTCAAAATTGTTATTTTAAAAGAACATTTTTCTAGTTAAATTACATATTGATTTTTGAATATCTGGAAATCCACATAAGTTAGAGAAAAAATGTAAAACATAATAAATATATATATTTAGTTCTGAATTTATATTTGTATGAAAAGTTTTTGCGAAATATGTACAATTTACTGTAAAATCGCCATCTAAAATTGTTATTTTAAAATAATATTTTTCTAGTTAAAATACATAGTGATTTCTGAATATCTGTTATATATTTAAGTTTGAGAAAAAATGTAAAACATAATAAATAAATATATTTAGTTCTGAATTTATATTTGTTTGAAAGGTTTTTGCGAAATATGTACAATTTACTGTAAAATCGTCATTCAAAATTGTTAATTTAAAAGAATATTTTTCTAGTTAAAATACATATTGATTTTTGAATATCTGGAAACCCACATAAGTTAGAGAAAAAATGTAAAACATAATAAATATATATATTTAGTTCTGAATTTATATTTGTATGAAAAGTTTTTGCGAAATATGTACAATTTACTGTAAAATCGCCATTTAAAATTGTTATTTTAAAATAATATTTTTCTAGTTAAAATACATAGTGATTTCTGAATATCTGTTATATATTTAAGTTTGAGAAAAAATGTAAAACATAATAAATAAATATATTTAGTTCTGAATTTATATTTGTTTGAAAGGTTTTTGCGAAATATGTACAATTTACTGTAAAATCGCCATTCAAAATTGTTAATTTAAAAGAACATTTTTCTAGTTAAAATACATATTGATTTTTGAATATCTGAAAACCCACATAAGTAAGAGAAAAAATGTAAAACATAATAAATAATTATATTTAGTTCTGAATTTTTATTTGTTTGAAAAGTTTTTGCGAAATATGTACAATTTACTGTAAAATCGCCATTTAAAATTGTTATTATAAAAGAATATTTTTTTAGTTAAAATACATAGTGATTTCTGAATATCTGTTATATATATAAGTTAGAGAAAAAATGTAAAACATAATAAATAAATATATTTAGTTCTGAATATATATTTGTTTGAAAGGTTTTTGCGAAATATGTACAATTTACTGTAAAATCGCCATTCAAAATTGTTAATTTAAAAGAACATTTTTCTAGTTAAAATACATATTGATTTTTGAATATCTGGAAACCCACATAAGTAAGAGAAAAAATGTAAAACATAATAAATAAATATATTTAGTTCTGAATTTATATTTGTTTGAAAAGTTTTTGCGAAATATGTACAATTTACTGTAAAATCGCCATTTAAAATTGTTATTATAAAAGAATATTTTTTTAGTTAAAATACATAGTGATTTCTGAATATCTGTTATATATATAAGTTAGAGAAAAAATGTAAAACATAATAAATAAATATATTTAGTTCTGAATTTATATTTGTTTGAAAGGTTTTTGCGAAATATGTATAATTTACTGTAAAATCGGCATTTAAAATTGTTATTTTAAAAGAACATTTTTCTAGTTAAAATACATATTGATTTTTGAATATCTGGAAACCCACATAAGTTAGAGAAAATATGTAAAACATAATAAATAAATATATTTAGTTCTGAATTTATATTTGTTTGAAAAGTTTTTGCGAAATATGTACAATTTACTGTAAAATCGCCATTAAAAATTGTTATATTAAAAGAATATTTTTCTAGTAGATATACATAGTGGATTTTGAATATCTGTTATATATATATATATATATAAGTTAGAGAAAAAATGTAAAACATAATAAATAATTATATTTAGTTCTGAATTTATATTTGTTTGAAAAGATTTTGCGAAATATATACAATTTACTGTAAAATCGCCATTTAAAATTGTTATTTTAAAAGCAAATTTTTCTAGTTAAAATACATATTGATTTTTGAATATCTGGAAACCCACCAAAGTATAAATGTTATATGTATAACTCGAGAAGTATTAGATTTTAAGTGCGAGCAAACTCAGATAGGCCAGCATGTATTATGTGTAGCAAATTATGTTCTAATCGCTTTTGTAACTGCAGAGGAATAGAGGTCACCAATTTAGTCTAACGAGTGAGCGAATAACATCCAAGTATATAAGTTATATACTTTTGGATTCAGGACGATGAGACAAGAAAATAAAAATATAAATACATAATATAAATTTATATTTGGAGCCCCACTTAATGGTACAAGAAATTCTAAGATATTTTATGTCTTCAAGATTTTTGCATACTGTCAACCCAAAGGCCATAAAATATTATAATTTTGAATTTATAAATATGCACTAAATTTTTTTTTATCAATTTAATATATATTTTGTACACATATTATTTGGCATCCTATTTGAATCCGCTCGCACTATATATCCAATCGCCGGTATACTTCCCGAGTTATAGGGCCCCAAAATTTAGAGCCCCCCTTAATACTGCCCTTATAAAAATAATTGAAGCATTTAAGAATTTTACTAAAAATTCTATGATATTTTATGTTTACAAGATTTTTTCATTTTGTTAACCAAAAGCCCGAAAAAAATTAGTAAATATTATAATTTTGAATTTTAAAATATGCACTAAAAAAAAATTATCAGTATAATCTCAAATTAAATGTAAGACTTTTTATTTTTATATAATTTTTTTGAAATTGTTAACCAAAAGGCCGTAATAATAAAGAACCACTGCTCGCAACGTTCGACGCGTTTTACGCGTACAAAATCTTGTCAAAAAGTATTTGTATTTAAAATATATTTATTTTTTTATACAAATATTCAGTATAATCGGTCCGGTACCTTCGGAGAAATGCGGTGACAGTATCAGGTCTTACGACCGACCGAGGACATGAGTTATGAATATTCTTGGATTCAGGGCGACAAGATGAGACGTATTTGTTAAGATTTCTTTTTTGATCCGAGCATATTACAGACACACAACCAAATACTATAGATGTCTTGCACTATCGTACGACGAGCTAAAATTGATTTTCTAAATAAATAATAAAATTAAAACATTCACTGAACAGATATATAACAACTTCTACTCCTGTTTCCTTTTTACTTTCATATACGAAGTAATAAGTAAGTCTTGTAATATACACACCGGATATACACGTTTTAAGCTTCCCTGAATCGAATGTGACTATTTCAGAATGTCGTCTGTGTGTGTGTCAGTGAACGCTCTAGAGCCAAAACTGTTGAACGTAGAATTGTGAAACTTCTAACTTAAGACTGGTATATGGTCTAGATGTGCACCTCCTATGTTCTATCTCCAATATCACTAGAACGGCTGCACTTATGACAAAAATAATTATGATTATAATAAAAGATATTAATATTTCCCACAACATTTATTTGAAAAGTTTCTACAATAAATGTACCAGTTACGAGAAAACTGCTACGGAAAATCTTAAATATCTTATTTATGTTGCCATAGTTATACATTTGTGAGATATTTCTTTAAGAAATAGTGTGCGCTATGCCTGAAAAAAATTAAAATAAACAAAATAGAAATAATTTTGCACTGATTAACACAAATTGATTGACTGAGAACGTGCTTATGGTTATTGCAGATAAATATTGAAATATATTTTAAGAAATAGAACGTCACATTCGATTCAGGGAAGCTTAAAACGTGTATATCCGGTGTGTATATTACAAGACTTACTTATTACTTCGTATATGAAAGTAAAAAGGAAACAGGAGTAGAAGTTGTTATATATCTGTTCAGTGAATGTTTTAATTTTATTATTTATTTAGAAAATCAATTTTAGCTCGTCGTACGATAGTGCAAGACATCTATAGTATTTGGTTGTGTGTCTGTAATATGCTCGGATCAAAAAAGAAATCTTAACAAATACGTCTCATCTTGTCGCCCTGAATCCAAGAATATTCATAACTCATGTCCTCGGTCGGTCGTAAGACCTGATACTGTCACCGCATTTCTCCGAAGGTACCGGACCGATTATACTGAATATTTGTATAAAAAAATAAATATATTTTAAATACAAATACTTTTTGACAAGATTTTGTACGCGTAAAACGCGTCGAACGTTGCGAGCAGTGGTTCTTTATTATTACGGCCTTTTGGTTAACAATTTGAAAAAATTATATAAATATAAAAAGTCTTACATTTAATTTGAGATTATACTGATAATTTTTTTTTAGTGCATATTTTAAAATTCAAAATTATAATATTTACTAATTTTTTTCGGGCTTTTGGTTAACAAAATGAAAAAATCTTGTAAACATAAAATATCATAGAATTTTTAGTAAAATTCTTAAATGCTTCAATTATTTTTATAAGGGCAGTATTAAGGGGGGCTCTAAATTTTGGGGCCCTATAACTCGGGAAGTATACCGGCGATTGGATATATAGTGCGAGCGGATTCAAATAGGATGCCAAATAATATGTGTACAAAATTTATATTAAATTGATAAAAAAAAATTTAGTGCATATTTATAAATTCAAAATTATAATATTTTATGGCCTTTGGCTTGACAGTATGCAAAAATCTTGAAGACATAAAATATCTTAGAATTTCTTGTACCATTAAGTGGGGCTCCAAATATAAATTTATATTATGTATTTATAATTTTATTTTCTTGTCTCATCGTCCTGAATCCAAAAGTATATAACTTATATACTTGGATGTTATTCGCTCACTCGTTAGACTAAATTGGTGACCTCTATTCCTCTGCAGTTACAAAAGCGATTAGAACATAATTTGCTACACATAATACATGCTGGCCTATCTGAATTTGCTCGCACTTAAAATCTAATACTTCTCGAGTTATACATATAACATATATACTTTGGTGGGTTTCCAGATATTCAAAAATCAATATGTATTTTAACTAGAAAAATTTGCTTTTAAAATAACAATTTTAAATGGCGATTTTACAGTAAATTGTATATATTTCGCAAAATCTTTTCAAACAAATATAAATTCAGAACTAAATATAATTATTTATTATGTTTTACATTTTTTCTCTAACTTATATATATATATATATATAACAGATATTCAAAATCCACTATGTATATCTACTAGAAAAATATTCTTTTAATATAACAATTTTTAATGGCGATTTTACAGTAAATTGTACATATTTCGCAAAAACTTTTCAAACAAATATAAATTCAGAACTAAATATATTTATTTATTATGTTTTACATATTTTCTCTTACTTATGTGGGTTTCCAGATATTCAAAAATCAATATGTATTTTAACTAGAAAAATGTTCTTTTAAAATAACAATTTTAAATGCCGATTTTACAGTAAATTATACATATTTCGCAAAAACCTTTCAAACAAATATAAATTCAGAACTAAATATATTTATTTATTATGTTTTACATTTTTTCTCTAACTTATATATATAACAGATATTCAGAAATCACTATGTATTTTAACTAAAAAAATATTCTTTTATAATAACAATTTTATATGGCGATTTTACAGTAAATTGTACATATTTCGCAAAAACTTTTCAAACAAATATAAATTCAGAACTAAATATATTTATTTATGTTGGAAAGTTGCACGTTCGATACGCCGACTACAATCAAGTGATCAAAATAAAACAAAATATATTATAATGACAGTTGTTCAATATACAAAAAACTGTATGTTTTGTTTGTAAAATTATCCCTTCAATTTAATAAAGAACTAGTTATATTATTCTTTGTAATTTATACATCTACACCTTCCACCAACATTACCAACAGGTTATGGGCCCAGGAATTACGGATTAGTGTTCTTGTATATATTTTTTTAAAATAGTATAATTTTTCTTTTCTGTGTACTCAGCATGAATATGACACGTATAGAAACTTTGAACAAGGAAAATTATGATACGTGGAAAATGCAGATGGAAGCGTTACTAATAAAAAATGACGCATGGATTTACGTTAGTGGGGAATGTCAAAAACCAAACGTAATTGCAGAAAATAGGGAATCTATGGAAGCACTCAAAGTATGGATAAGGAATGATAATAAATCCAAATCGGACATCATTCTGTCTATCAGTCCTTCCGAATTAAAGCAAGTGAAGGGATGTTCAACGTCGCGTGATGTATGGTTGAAATTGGAAGGCATATATCAGTCAAAAGGACCAGCGCGAAAGGCTACCCTCTTGAAGCAGCTCACTTTGCAGCATTTAGAGAATGAAGGAGACGTTCGCGAACATATCACTAAATTTTTTGATGCCGTGGACAAATTGGGTGAGATGGATGTGAATATTAATCCAGACTTATTAGCAGTTATGTTATTATATAGCTTACCTTCGAATTTCGAAAATTTTCGATGTGCTATTGAGTCTCGTGACGAACTGCCTTCTCCCGATGTTCTTCGCATCAAGATTATAGAAGAAAATGACGCTAGAAAAGGTAATGTACGTAACTCAGTACAAGACGCAATGTTCACAAACAAGAACGATCACAAACGATGGAAATTTAAGAAAGAAAAGACGGATACTACAAAATCAGGTGGTAAAGAATCCTTCAAATATCGTTGTCACCGATGTAGAGAGATAGGACACAAAGCAGCAAACTGTAAGCAAAGAGATTTCAAATCGAATTCAGCCAAGAATGCCGAAGATGTTAGCTTTTGTTCTTCTGAAACATTATTCGCCGGAGATCTTAAACGTGAATCGAGTTGGTGCTTGGACAGCGGGGCTACATCACATTTATGTAGACAACGAAATGAGTTCATGGAAATTGATGAATCTAAGCACGGTATTGTTAATTTAGCTAGCAATGCATCGTCGAAGATATCAGCCGTTGGCACGGTTTCATTATCAGCAAATGTATATGGTAAACCAAAGAAAATTTCATTAAGCAAAACTTTATATGTACCAGACTTACGCACCAATTTATTATCAGTCGGCAAAATTACAGATAAAGGTTTTGACGTAATTTTCAAAAAGGATAAAGCTTTGGTTGTTGGAACCAATGGAGTGACGAAATTGATAGCAGATCGAATTGAAGGATTATACTACGTCCGTGATTGCGGGTGGAACGAAAATAATTCGAATTCGGAATATGCGCAAATTTCGAGAACACCATTTGATACATTAGAGTCATGGCATCGACGGCTAGGTCATTTGAATATAAAGGACATTATGGATGCTGAACGAAACAACGTTGTTCAGGGCCTCAATCTTAGCGGTTCAGATAACGATTTAAAATGTGTCATATGTTGTAAAGGGAAGATGACGAGGACTTCTTTTCCCAAGAAATCTGAGAGAAGAACTGAAATATTAGAAATTATTCACTCGGATGTATGCGGACCCATGCGAACTGAGTCTATTGGGAAAGCAAGATATGTTGTAACTTTTATTGACGACCATTCAAGATGGTGTGAAGTTAAATTTATTAAGTCTAAGGATAAAGTCTTCGAAGCTTTCCAAGAATTTACTAACCTCGTCGAAAATCAGAAAACGAAGAAAATTCTATGTCTCCAATCAGACAATGGAAAAGAATATAGAAATGACATATTCGACAAATTTCTGAAAACGCGTGGAATTAGGCGAAGATTGACTGTAGCTTACAACCCGGAGCAAAATGGTATCGCTGAGAGGAAAAACCGAACTCTTTTCGATACTGCAAGGTGTCTTCTAATGCAGTCAGGTCTCCCACCCTCTTTTTGGGCTGAAGCAATTTCGACAGCAAACTACATTCGAAATCGCTGCCCAACAAAAAGTTTAAATGGGATGACACCGTATGAAGTTTGGAATGGAAAGAAACCAGACGTTAGTCACTTTATAGAATTTGGATGTAAAGTACTCTGTCTGAATAGAAATCCAAATAGGGGAAAGCTTGAACCACGATCTAAAGATGGTATATTCGTAGGCTATTCAAATGAATCCAAAGGATATAGAATATGGCTACCAAAGGAAAGGAAAATAGAAATATCAAGGGATGTGAAGTTATTGGAACGATCAGAAATCCAACTTTATGATTATGAAGAATTGATCCCTAGTGTTGAACAACAAGACAAAACAGGGACTTCATCTATCAGTCATCGCATAATTGATATAGGTGAAAAACCTTTAGAAAACTTTGGAAATTATCAAGGCGGTAATGCAGATGAAATAAGAAACATTCAGGTCGAAACACCAGAAGAAATTAATGAAGAAATTCATGAAGAAAATCCTTTAAGTACAATGATCAGAGGATCAGGTAGACCCAAAATGATCAAAACTGGTTTGAGGGGAAGACCTAAAAAGCAATATAATCTCATCCAAGCCGAAGCAAGAAACGGGTATGAAAATGTATACTTATCCGAAATACCATTAAAAGAAGCAATAATTGGTCCAGATGCAGGCGAATGGTATCATGCTATGGCTGAAGAGATTAAATCTATCATTAAGAACGATACATGGAAGATTGTCGATCGACCTAAAAATGAAGAAGTCATTGGAAATCGTATGGTGTTGAGAAACAAATACAAATCGAACGGAACGCTTGAAAGAAGAAAAGCGCGATTAGTAGCACAGGGTTTCTCTCAACGTCCAGGAATTCACTTCAATCAAACATTTGCACCGGTTGCTAGGCTAAGCACTATTCGCCTACTAGTAGCTGTGGCAGCTAGATATGGAATGAAAATACGACAACTTGATGTCACGACTGCATATCTCAATGGTGGAATTGATGAAGAAATATACATGGAACCACCAAAACGATTAACCCAAATATTAGAAACTATCCTCGATACAGAAGGAGAGAAAAATGAAATTGGGATAAAAGCGAAAAATATGTTAAAAGATTTACAAGATGGAAGTAAGGTTTGTCTTCTAACCAAATCTTTATACGGACTTCGCCAGGCCGGAAGAAACTGGCATGCTACATTAGATAAAGCATTAAGAAAAATTGGAGCAACGCCATCTAATGGAGATCCATGTTTATACCGTCTAGCGAAAGGGGAAGTTCAGATACTGATTGCCATCTACGTAGACGACATATTAATTGCTTCACAAAGTATAAAGGCAATTCATGAAGTTGAAACATGCCTTTCTCATGAATTTGAAATAAAACAGCTCGGGGAAATTGTTTATTGCCTCGGGATTGAATTTTCTCGAAAAGGGAATAGAATTTCCATGCATCAAAGGGGTTATATAAAAGACTTATTGAAACGCTTTGGGATGCAAGATTCCAAACCTGTTACTACGCCGATAAACTTAAATGAAAAGTTATTGAAGGAATCAGTCAGCAAGGAGGATGAAAGTTTGCCTTATCGCGAATTGGTCGGCGCTCTTCTGTATCTGGCTGTGGCGACTAGACCGGATATCAGTTACGCCACTAGTTACCTTGGTCAATTTAATAATTGCTATAACAAGACACATTGGGCAGCAGCTAAACGAGTTCTGCGATACCTAAAAGGCACAATAGAGCTCGGAATTATCTTCGAACCGGATTTGGATCCACTGAAAGGCTTCGTGGACGCGGATTGGGGAAGTTGTTCCATTGATAGAAGGTCGTATACTGGATTTACCTTTGTTCTCAGCAAGGGCCCCATTTCCTGGGACTCGAAGAAGCAGCGAACGGTTGCCTTATCTTCCACAGAGGCGGAATACATGGGAATTACAGAGGCGGCAAAGGAAGCGATTTATCTTCGCGAATTTTTGACGGAATTGAATTTTCAAAATCTGACAGATATAGTGGTTTTCAATGATAATCTCGGTGCCAAGAAACTTGCCGAGAACCCAATCTTTCATTCGCGGAGCAAGCACATAGACATACGACATCACTTTGTTCGCGATATGCTACGGAATGATCTATTGAAGATTAAACATATTCACACCGACGATATGATTGCTGATGTCTTAACAAAAGGTTTACCAGGGCCAAAGCATAAAAAATGTTTGCAGATGTTAGGTCTCGGACCTATGGTCACTTAATAAGACTGAAGTCGCATCGAGGGGAAGTGTTGGAAAGTTGCACGTTCGATACGCCGACTACAATCAAGTGATCAAAATAAAACAAAATATATTATAATGACAGTTGTTCAATATACAAAAAACTGTATGTTTTGTTTGTAAAATTATCCCTTCATTTTAATAAAGAACTAGTTATATAATTCTTTGTAATTTATACATCTACACCTTCCACCAACATTACCAACAATTTATTATGTTTTACATTTTTTCTCTTACTTATGTGGGTTTCCAGATATTCAAAAATCAATATGTATTTTAACTAGAAAAATGTTCTTTTAAATTAACAATTTTGAATGGCGATTTTACAGTAAATTGTACATATTTCGCAAAAACCTTTCAAACAAATATAAATTCAGAACTAAATATATTTATTTATTATGTTTTACATTTTTTCTCAAACTTAAATATATAACAGATATTCAGAAATCACTATGTATTTTAACTAGAAAAATATTATTTTAAAATAACAATTTTAAATGGCGATTTTACAGTAAATTGTACATATTTCGCAAAAACTTTTCATACAAATATAAATTCAGAACTAAATATATATATTTATTATGTTTTACATTTTTTCTCTAACTTATGTGGATTTCCAGATATTCAAAAATCAATATGTAATTTAACTAGAAAAATGTTCTTTTAAAATAACAATTTTGAATGGCGATTTTACAGTAAATTGTACATATTTCGCAAAAACCTTTCAAACAAATATAAATTCAGAACTAAATATATTTATTTATTATGTTTTACATTTTTTCTCTAACTTATGTGGGTTTCCAGATATTCAAAAATCAATATGTATTTGAACTAGAAAAATGTTCTTTTAAAATAACAATTTTAAATGGCGATTTTACAGTAAATTGTACATATTTCGCAAAAACCTTTCAAACAAATATAAATTCAGAACTAAATATATTTATTTATTATGTTTTAAATTTTTTTTCTTACTTATGTGGGTTTCCAGATATTCAAAGATCTATATGTATTTTAACGAGAAAAATGTTCTTTTAAAATAACAATTTTAAATGGCGATTTTACAGTAAATTGTATTTATTTCGCAAAAACCTTTCAAACAAATATAAATTCAGAACTAAATATATTTATTTATTATGTTTTACATTTTTTCTCTAACTTATGTGGGTTTCCAGATATTCAAAAATCAATATGTATTTTAACTAGAAAAATTTTCTTTTAAAATCACAATTTTAAATGCCGATTTTAAAGTAAATTGTACATATTTCTCAAAAACTTTTCAAACAAATATAAATTCAGAACTAAATATATTTATTTATTATGTTTTACATTTTTTCTCTAACATATGTGGAGTTCCTGATATTCAAAAATCACAATGTATTTAAACTAGAAAATTATTATTTTAAAATAACAATTTTAAATGCCGATTTTACAGTAAATTGTACATATTTCGCAAAAACTTTTCAAACAAATATAAATTCAGAACTAAATATATTTATTTATTATGTTTTACATTTTTTCTCTAACTTATATATATAACAGATATTCAGAAATCACTATGTATTTTAACTAAAAAAAAAATTCTTTTAAAATAACAATACATAATAAATAAATATATTTAGTTCTGAATTTATATTTGTTTGAAAGGTTTTTGCGAAATATATACAATTTACTGTAAAATCGCCATTCAAAATTGTTATTTTAAAAGAACATTTTTCTAGTTAAATTACATATTGATTTTTGAATATCTGGAAATCCACATAAGTTAGAGAAAAAATGTAAAACATAATAAATATATATATTTAGTTCTGAATTAATATTTGTATGAAAAGTTTTTGCGAAATATGTACAATTTACTGTAAAATCGCCATTTAAAATTGTTATTTTAAAATAATATTTTTCTAGTTAAAATACATAGTGATTTCTGAATATCTGTTATATATTTAAGTTTGAGAAAAAATGTAAAACATAATAAATAAATATATTTAGTTCTGAATTTATATTTGTTTGAAAGGTTTTTGCGAAATATGTACAATTTACTGTAAAATCGCCATTCAAAATTGTTAATTTAAAAGAACATTTTTCTAGTTAAAATACATATTGATTTTTGAATATCTGAAAACCCACATAAGTAAGAGAAAAAATGTAAAACATAATAAATAAATATATTTAGTTCTGAATTTATATTTGTTTGAAAAGTTTTTGCGAAATATGTACAATTTACTGTAAAATCGCCATTTAAAATTGTTATTATAAAAAAATATTTTTTTAGTTAAAATACATAGTGATTTCTGAATATCTGTTATATATATAAGTTAGAGAAAAAATGTAAAACATAATAAATAAATATATTTAGTTCTGAATTTATATTTGTTTGAAAGGTTTTTGCGAAATATGTACAATTTACTGTAAAATCGCCATTCAAAATTGTTATTTTAAAAGAACATTTTTCTAGTTAAATTACATATTGATTTTTGAATATCTGGAAATCCACATAAGTTAGAGAAAAAATGTAAAACATAATAAATATATATATTTAGTTCTGAATTTATATTTGTATGAAAAGTTTTTGCGAAATATGTACAATTTACTGTAAAATCGCCATCTAAAATTGTTATTTTAAAATAATATTTTTCTAGTTAAAATACATAGTGATTTCTGAATATCTGTTATATATTTAAGTTTGAGAAAAAATGTAAAACATAATAAATAAATATATTTAGTTCTGAATTTATATTTGTTTGAAAGGTTTTTGCGAAATATGTACAATTTACTGTAAAATCGCCATTCAAAATTGTTAATTTAAAAGAACATTTTTCTAGTTAAAATACATATTGATTTTTGAATATATGGAAACCCACATAAGTAAGAGAAAAAATGTAAAACATAATAAATATATATATTTAGTTCTGAATTTATATTTGTTTGAAAAGTTTTTGCGAAATATGTACAATTTACTGTAAAATCGCCATTTAAAATTGTTATTATAAAAGAATATTTTTTTAGTTAAAATACATAGTGATTTCTGAATATCTGTTATATATATAAGTTAGAGAAAAAATGTAAAACATAATAAATAAATATATTTAGTTCTGAATTTATATTTGTTTGAAAGGTTTTTGCGAAATATGTATAATTTACTGTAAAATCGGCATTTAAAATTGTTATTTTAAAAGAACATTTTTCTAGTTAAAATACATATTGATTTTTGAATATCTGGAAACCCACATAAGTTAGAGAAAATATGTAAAACATAATAAATAAATATATTTAGTTCTGAATTTATATTTGTTTGAAAAGTTTTTGCGAAATATGTACAATTTACTGTAAAATCGCCATTAAAAATTGTTATATTACAAGAATATTTTTCTAGTAGATATACATAGTGGATTTTGAATATCTGTTATATATATATGTATATATATATATATATATATATATATATATATATATATATATATATATAAGTTAGAGAAAAAATGTAAAACATAATAAATAATTATATTTAGTTCTGAATTTATATTTGTTTGAAAAGATTTTGCGAAATATATACAATTTACTGTAAAATCGCCATTTAAAATTGTTATTTTAAAAGCAAATTTTTCTAGTTAAAATACATATTGATTTTTGAATATCTGGAAACCCACCAAAGTATATATGTTATATGTATAACTCGAGAAGTATTAGATTTTAAGTGCGAGCAAACTCAGATAGGCCATTATGTATTATGTGTAGCAAATTATGTTCTAATCGCTTTTGTAACTGCAGAGGAATAGAGGTCACCAATTTAGTCTAACGAGTGAGCGAATAACATCCAAGTATATAAGTTATATACTTTTGGATTCAGGACGATGAGACAAGAAAATAAAAATATAAATACATAATATAAATTTATATTTGGAGCCCCACTTAATGGTACAAGAAATTCTAAGATATTTTATGTCTTCAAGATTTTTGCATACTGTCAACCCAAAGGCCATAAAATATTATAATTTTGAATTTATAAATATGCACTAAATTTTTTTTTATCAATTTAATATAAATTTTGTACACATATTATTTGGCATCCTATTTGAATCCGCTCGCACTATATATCCAATCGCCGGTATACTTCCCGAGTTATAGGGCCCCAAAATTTAGAGCCCCCCTTAATACTGCCCTTATAAAAATAATTGAAGCATTTAAGAATTTTATTAAAAATTCTATGATATTTTATGTTTACAAGATTTTTTCATTTTGTTAACCAAAAGCCCGAAAAAAATTAGTAAATATTATAATTTTGAATTTTAAAATATGCACTAAAAAAAAATTATCAGTATAATCTCAAATTAAATGTAAGACTTTTTATATTTATATAATTTTTTTGAAATTGTTAACCAAAAGGCCGTAATAATAAAGAACCACTGCTCGCAACGTTCGACGCGTTTTACGCGTACAAAATCTTGTCAAAAAGTATTTGTATTTAAAATATATTTATTTTTTTATACAAATATTCAGTATAATCGGTCCGGTACCTTCGGAGAAATGCGGTGACAGTATCAGGTCTTACGACCGACCGAGGACATGAGTTATGAATATTCTTGGATTCAGGGCGACAAGATGAGACGTATTTGTTAAGATTTCTTTTTTGATCCGAGCATATTACAGACACACAACCAAATACTATAGATGTCTTGCACTATCGTACGACGAGCTAAAATTGATTTTCTAAATAAATAATAAAATTAAAACATTCACTGAACAGATATATAACAACTTCTACTCCTGTTTCCTTTTTACTTTCATATACGAAGTAATAAGTAAGTCTTGTAATATACACACCGGATATACACGTTTTAAGCTTCCCTGAATCGAATGTGACTATTTCAGAATGTCGTCTGTGTGTGTGTCAGTGAACGCTCTAGAGCCAAAACTGTCGAACGTAGAATTGTGAAACTTCTAACTTAAGACTGGTATATGGTCTAGATGTGCACCTCCTATGTTCTATCTCCAATATCACTAGAACGGCTGCACTTATGACAAAAATAATTATGATTATAATAAAAGATATTAATATTTCCCACAACATTTATTTGAAAAGTTTCTACAATAAATGTACCAGTTACGAGAAAACTGCTACGGAAAATCTTAAATATCTTATTTATGTTGCCATAGTTATACATTTGTGAGATATTTCTTTAAGAAATAGTGTGCGCTACGCCTGAAAAAAATTGACAAATAAACAAAATAGAAATAATTTTGCACTGATTAACACAAATTGATTGACTGAGAACGTGCTTATGGTTATTGCAGATAAATATTGAAATATATTTTAAGAAATAGTACGTATTAAAACTTATATTTGAATATGTTTATAAGGTGAATTTCAAAGAATCAACATCTGTGTTTCATATTGTAGAAACTGTATTTGATAACGTAATCAAATTATAAGCTAAATGGTACAATTTCAGGATATTACTGTGGACTATTGGTATTTCTTAACAGTTTGGTTGGGATATATATTTGTAATGAACACTACGTAAAAGAAAGTCGAGTGCAGGTCACTCCTCATTTTTATTTAAAATAGTATGAATTTCAGTGCTCGCATCGCATTGCATATATTACTAATAAAGCTTGTTTTCAATAATACTAAACAATAGAGACGTGCGTTTCCATAGATATAGTTTTCTTATAAAACGATTTACATACTTACAAACTGACATGGGATTTTTCAAACGGATGCTGCACTGGATTACGTCCTGCTGTAAAGCAGAAGAAGGAAGTGGAGGGATTCTGGACGGTATATTATATATATAAATATATACATACATAGTTTTATTTTGCTGAAATGTTTTTCCATTCTTATATCTTTCGATGAAAGAAAATTTTAGAAAAATATTTAAGATTTTATCTAAGACATAATTATTATTTATCTTGTATAATTGTAAATTGAATGTATTTTCTTTCATATACAAATGTATATATGGAAGTATTGCAATCATGAATATTTTTGAACTCAAGATTTTTAAGGAAATACACGTTTTGATCATTTCTAAAACGAAACAATTTATTTTCAGAATTATTGCTGTGTGCTTCTGCACACGTTAGAGCCAAAATGTACATTTCTAGTAACATTTATTTAAATATATTTTTCGAAATAAGTACCATTTACTAACAAGTCGCCATTTAATATATCCATTTTACTGTTACCACTGCTTTTTGCTCGCCGATCATCCCTTGCTTTCACTGTACGTGATTAAACCATGTGTGGAAGAAGTGATTATATTTGGAATTCCTGTATGGCTGCTGGCTGCCTTCAAAGTTCTCTTGACGCTTGACGCTTGACGGGAACAGCTCTAATTTACCACTCCTAAATTATGTGATGTTTCACGTTTCAAGCCAAGAGAACTGCGGATGGAACCTTAACAAAATAGTTACCACCAATCTCGCTACTGATGATTGGTGTCAAAATCGGAGTCGGAGTCAATGTCATTAAAGACAATAAAAATTATAAAATGTTGCTATTATTTTACCGATAAGAGATTTAATTTTTCCTTGCTGAAACTGCAATCAGTAACAAAGTCAAGACGAAACGGCCTACTTGAATAGAGGCTGATTTATAAAACGAAAACTTTTCCTAGTCCCACTTTACTGCGCTTAGGCCCTTCTCACACCAAGTATTTAAGACAGGCTCACTTTAAGTTAGCTTGAAGTTCGTTTATCTTCGTGATATTCAAATCGCTAGTGTTGCAATCTATATTAACATATTTATTCTTGTGTTGGCAACAGTTCGCACTATCAAAATAATGTTTATTTGAGGTCATTTATTGTTTCAGTTAGTTGATTGTGTTTCTATGAAATAAAATAAAAATATATATGCGTCATATACTAACAAATTTTGTACCTTGAAATTCATTGAATAACGCATTGAATAAATAATAAATATATTTGTAATCTGGCAATTGTATTTTCATGGTTATATTTTAAATTGGTAACGACTACTACGTGACCGCACTTTAAGACACAAATCTCTGTCTTGAAGTCAGGTCATGCGCAAACGCACTAGCACTTGAAGACAGGCCATGGACTAAATTCCAAATAAAATGACTGCAATAAGCTTTTTTTTTTGTTCTAGAAATCCCGCGAACGTCACGTCACGCTTCCAAGAGCTCCTTGGAGACCATAGGTAAATAAACTAGAATTTCAGTATATTTCTTGTTCTGTCTTCAATATTACTAGAACGGCTGCGATTATAGCAAAAATAGTTAAACTCATAATGAAAGATATACATATTTCGCACAACATTTGTTTGAAAAGTTTCTTCAAGGAATGTATCAATTACGTGAAAACTGCTACGGAAAATCTAATATATCTTATTTATGTTGCCACAAAACACCTGTATGAGGATTATATTTAATAAATTGTATGACCCATGCCTGACAAACTTGTTTGACAGGGAAACAAAATATAATAATAAGAGCTAAAGCAATCGGTCGTGTATCTGTAGTATTCTCGAATCAAAGGGTTTCATCAACAAAAATAGTGTGTCTCGTCGCATTAAATCCAAAAATATCTACATACTAACTTGCTACACATATTATTTGGCATCCTAATTGAATCTGATTGCAGTTTATACTTCTCGAGTTAGATAGAGGGTCCCAAAATTTAAGACTCCTTAATAACTTATAAGTGGAGCTGAAGGCATAAGCGCCTTGTACCTAAGCGACGTAACAAACAGTTTTTGTTAATGGCATTTTTTTATCTGATAATGCTACAGACACACGACCGATTGCTTTAGCTCCTCTGTATTTCGTACGGCAAGCTAATAATAATAACCTTAAAGATGATAAATATATTTTAATTTTTTTGTCACTTTCGAAATTAGGAAAGTAATTCGTTTTAAAATGTCTTCTTGTTTCTATTTCAGAATGGCCAACGACGCCAGCGCCGTCAGAAGCTTCGGTGTCGATGATATCGCCACAGGGTAAATATACATTAAACATCATAGCTCAATCTCCTGCTAGAAACAGCCCTTTTTATTTATATTTTGTGCTAATAGCAAACTGATGGACAACATTTACTTTATTGGGATTCGACGGACGGTCGACGGAATTATGACGTTTGTCAACAGTAAATAATCCGATTTGTTTGTTCTTTATCTGAAATGAAAGTAAATACTATTATTATTTATAGCACTTTATAATAAACCGTTGAATAGATAGGAGTTCGCCCGTTTAGTGGTGACCTAGACATACTCTCCGCGTTATCTATGAAGGTTTCATATATTTTTGAACGAAAAAATTTTAAAGTCGAAAAAAAGGACGAGCAAGAAATCCAATAACAAAAATTCAAAGTACAGCCAATGATTTCCACGATACATTTCTAGCAGGAGTAGGAGTACCTTCTATTAAGTATGAGAGTATTTTAGGTTCAGAATCACTTACTTTTACGTTCAATTTAGAAACGGATCTGGTGGAGGTAGCGGCAAGTGTTGTGAATACGATTATCGACGCCGCGGAGAGAGGTAATTATAATTCGGCACAACTTTTCCCACACTTGCAAACACTTCCTTTTTCTTAGCAAGCATTATTATACAATATTATCAAAAACTAACATTTTATCGATAATCCAAATTTATACATTTTATTATTTTCGAAGAATTATTTTATTTTCTATATAATTTTATATGTAGTATACTATCAGGAATTATCCCAAATAATGTATCAAAATAAGCAAACCTTAATACCATTGCAGATAAAAACTATTTAATATATTTGGAATAGCCTGCACTCGACTATCTTATACGTAGTTTTCACTAGAAATATATATATCCCTAATAAACTGTCAGTTCAATCAATACTCCACAGCAATACTCTGAAATTGTATCATTTAGCTTATTATTATTACGATATCAAATACTTTTCCTTCAAGATAAACATATTTGTCAGTTATGGCCGTAGAGCGTTCACAGACACATAGACAGACACACAGGTGTCATTCCAAAAATAGTCACATTCGATTCAAAACTTGTTAATCCGTTGAAATCTCATTTTTGAATATATTTATGAATACAAAACTTACTTATTACCGCGTATAAGAAAGTAAAATTTACCAAACAATATAAACGAACATATTCTAATTATGTAAGCTTATACGTTTCCTTTTTAATTTTATATATAAATTTTGTAATTATTATTTTTCTTTATAATTAGAGGCTCCTGTAAGAATACTGCGCTTCGTGGACAGCATAATTGCTTTGGCAGTGGAAGGTAGTATTTGAATACTAATACATGTACGGGATTACATTAATTGCAACATGTCCAATTTCAGAATTACAGGTGGAACTCATTGTGAAGGAAGTGATTGACGATATAGTCATTGAAGCGTGCAGAGTAGTGAGATTTGCAGAGAAAGTGCAGGTGCACACATATGAAGTGGATAGGAAACCTACGACGGTTCGGAAGTTATCGAGCCTAATTTTGTTACGTGCAAAAAAGTAGGGCTCGATAACTTTGGAAGCACGGAAGGTAAATTTCAGTGGGGATGTCTAGGGGACATTCATGCGCATGCGTGAAGTTTTTCCCGACCGCAGAATGCGTGCGTCGCTAGCGCCTAGCGGTCAGTCTATGCGTGAGTTAGTCTAGTGAGCGCTTGTCGGATTTGCAATTTTTGCGAAACGACGGAACGACTTGAGCAGCGATAATGCATAATATGTCGCCAAAAGCTGAAAATGCCGCTGAAAGGAACTTGATTTCAATCAAAAGAAGACATTAAGCAAAATGCGACTTCGAAGCCAAACACCAATCCACAAGAAGCCTTCCAGAAATGTTTCCAACAATAGCGGGACCGAACCGCTGGGAGATATGTGTGCATTACCAAGACGCCTACTTTGAAGAGGATTCGGAGTCCATACCACAAAATTAATCATTGTATATTTGCCGATACTTTCTGAACAGACCTCGTATGTCGAGAAACCTGAAATGGTTTTTGATTACGTGTTTGCTTCGGCAGGCTTGTACTGGTACTGATCAAGCTTCAGACCGAAGGCTGAGTTTTGAGTGGCACTCTCGATTTATGGGCGCACAAACGACGTACTTGCATTGGCACGCTACATCAGTGAAATAGAACCAAATTGCTCTACCACTAAAATGTATGAATATTTGTTAATGTTCGCAATTTGTCAGCGGGACATCATACCGTGCAACAGAATCCTAACTGGTGATAGTATACACAAACAAAACAAAACAAACTACAGTTAGTGAAGATGGTTGAAGATCAAGCAAATTATTTGGAAGTGTAAAGTTCTAGTATGGTGATACTGGTTGCACTATTTATTTGTAACAGTCTGTTTGAAAGATGCCTTGTCCCATCTCCTCACTTGTATTGTTTAATAAGCAGATATTGGTAACACAGTTAAAGCACTTCTTCGTTTGCTGGATGCTAGCCAAGTTGCCGTTCTAATATGGCCGACAACATGCAAATCGAAAATTGAGAAAAGCCTGCACGCTGACAATAAGACCTCAATTGTCCACTAAATGACATAATCCTTTTCCAACCCCGCACTCCTAGATCGCTCCTCTCCTCAAATAATTAATGAATACAGAAACAAACAAAAATAATGATTGATGAAGACCAATGAAGTTCAAATTAGTGATTTCGCAATTACTTAAATTGCTGCCTTGTCTCTCCTCCTCCCTCAATTATCCAAGCCGACATTTATATCGGATAATACTATTCCCCCATTTCTGGATGCACCGCAACTGCTGACCTAATATCGCCGACAACATCTAAATGCGTACTGACAACTTATTCCCATTCTCTAAAAATTCACTCTGAAGTTCAACTCTTGATACGTAAAAAAATCTTATTTTCACCTCGTGCAAACTACGAAGCTCCTGAAAATCTGGATGTCCCATTCAGTCTATGAAGTAATAACTAAATCTGAACCATGCATGTAAATCAATTAAGTATGAATCCTCTTTGTGTAGATTCTACACAGTTTTCATAACCAACCGATTCGCGTTATGTAAGTCTATTTTAATTTTATATATATATATATATATATATATATATATATATATATATATATATATGCAGTTATTTTGAAATATAATAGAATGAAATAATATCACACAATTATTTTCAGAATGGAACGACTTTTGTAAACTAATTATTTTAGGACCCATAAAACAAGAAAACGCTTTCGGAACTCATTACCTTATTCACAACTGAAGGTACCTAGGTTATTTATTACGGTAAATTTTATTATGTCGATATTCGAATTGTCTACTTACTATTAATTTATCATTATTAGATTCCAACAATTAAATACTGGAAAGAATGATCGACTACTACAAGATACAATTTATATTAGTGAAAATAGAAGAATAAACAAGCAGTGCTATCAGCTCGCCGTTCTTGCGAGCGCGGTCACATCAATAAATACAAAACTAAAAGCGATAGCAATTATTATAGTACAAAATTTATTGTTGTTATGATATTTCATCGGCATTTAATATGAAATTAATAAATTTCTAAGTTTACATATATAATTCTAAATCATCGACATTATACTCACATTGCCCATTGAACCAATCTAACCAATTATGATCCCGACATTTATTTATTCCTGTACCATAACAGTTTTAATTTCCAAGAAGCCCACATTTAAAATTGCACACATCCACATGGGTAACGTTAATATCGTTCGTTTCGTGATTTGCCAAGGATATTGATAGTTATTTGATGAACATTTCCTAATTTTATTAATTAAAACACAGAAGCAAATGGTTTATACATTGGGAAATATAACCAAACAAATTACTGTCACATAAACATAACTTCTTCATTATACTATTAGATGGCGATCGATGTCTGATATACTTCAAAATATATTTATATTATTTTATTTAAGCCTATGGGCTCACAATTTGAAAAAACTTTAATCACATAAAATATCTTAGAATGTTGAGAAAAAATTATGAAATTTTTAAAAGTTGACTATGGGCAGTATTTAGGTGGGTTTCAAATTTTGGGGGCCTATAACGCCGGTTCTGTATAGACGATTGTATTTAAAATGCGACGGGAACATCACGGGCATAGAAATTATATGTATACCAAATTTCATCAAAATCGGCTTGGTACCTTCAGACGAGTTGCGGTCACAAACTCAGGTCTTACGACGCACAGTGGTCCAAATCGATGAATTGGTGGCCACGGGCACACAACTATTTTATTATAAGAGATAGATTTTTTATTATTTTTTTGCATCTTAATCTGTATTAAATTTGCAAGAATATGTATATTTTTAATTGTTTCTATATGTTTCATACTTGGTTTAAAAAAATAGAAAAGAAGAAAAAAGCAATATTTTACGGAATTACACGATCTATACCGTACTTATTTTATTTTAATTAATTTTATGATGATGTATATGTATGCACGTATATAATTTAAACAATGACTTAATATATAAATACGAAATTTAAATATTTTACAAGCCCTGACATGAGTTATTATAAAATTACATACTTTTAAATACTATATTTACTATTGTTAAAAAATAAAAACATTGTAAATACATTATATAACAATTAGTCAATACATTTTTAATAATTAAACATTAGAACAACATACATATATATACAAATTATAACTAAAGTTTTAACATTTTTAATAAAATTTAACTTAATAAGAAATGTATTACATCGTCACTTAAACTATCTTTATTAATTATTAACTTATGTCTTAAACTTGTTATGTATGGATCAGAGGTGAAAAGAAAATTATGAAGTAAATCTTCATTTGTTGTTTGACGGCTACATTTTCTAGAATTAAATTCCCTCATTCACGTAAATAGCATAATATAAAATAAAATCAGGTAGGATAATATGAATATAACAAATAAATGTAGAAATAACTAAATTGCATAGTGAGAGATTGTTCATAGGGAGATATTAGTTGCTCAGCGTAACCTGTGTAACGCCTTACGACTATTGCGCGCGCTCACTTAAAATGTAAATATTTAGTAGTAGCGGTCAAAAGGTGGATTTTGTTTCAATACACCGTCCTTTATTAATACTTCTAGTATTTATTGAAAGAAAAATTGGAGAGGCGCCTCGCAGCGCTAACTCACTTCTATTCCATAGAAGAAATGAAAATAGAAAAAAATATATGTCGCCATGTTTGATACTGTAGTGTAGAATCAGTTTCATAAAGTATACATTTTAATTTTTTCTCTTCAAATAGAGGGTTGTAAATATCTAAATCTGCTTCATTTTAAAAAATCCGTTCATTATTAAAAAAGTTATAGCGTTTTGCATTTCCCATAGAAAATATTTTATTTCCTCGATTTAAGAATGTTTCATGTTCAGTAATTTATAACAAGTACCACAGTAAAATAATAAAAATATATATATGGCTTCTTCTTATCTATTCTATCCTAAACAAGATAGGATATAAGAAATATCATCAAAAAAATTTTTATATATACAATTTACTGTAAAATCGCCATTTAAAATTGTTATTTTAAAAGAACATTTTTCTAGTTAAAATACATATTGATTTATGAGTATCTGGAAACCCACATAAGTTAGAGAAAAAATGTAAAACATAATAAATAAATATATTTAGTTCAGAATTTATATTTGTTTGAAAGGTTTTTGAGAAATATGTACAATTTCCTGTAAAATTGCCATTTAAAATTGTTATTTTAATAGAACATTTTTCTAGTTAAAATACATATTGATTTTTGAATATCTGGAAACCCACATAAGTTAGAGAAAAAATGTAAAACATAATAAATAAATATATTTAGTTCTAAATTTATATTTGTTTGAAAGGTTTTTGCGAAATATGTACAATTTACTGTAAAATCGCCATTCAAAATTGTTATTTTAAAAGAACATTTTTCTAGTTAAAATACATATTGATTTTTGAATATCTGGAAACCCACATAAGTTAGAGAAAAAATGTAAAACATATTAAATAAATATATTTAGTTCTGAATTTATATTTGTTTGAAAGGTTTTTGCGAAATATGTACAATTTACTGTAAAATCGCCATTCAAAAATGTTATTTTAAAAGAACATTTTTCTAGTTAAAATACATATTGATTTTTGAATATCTGGAAACCCACATAAGTTAGAGAAAAAATGTAAACCATATTAAATAAATATATTTAGTTCTGAATTTATATTTGTTTGAAAGGTTTTTGCGAAATATGTACAATTTACTGTAAAATCGCCATTCAAAATTGTTATTTTAAAAGAACATTTTTCTAGTTAAAATACATATTGATTTTTGAATATCTGGAAACCCAGAAAAGTTAGAGAAAAAATGTAAAACATATTAAATAAATATATTTAGTTCTGAATTTATATTTGTATGAAAAGTTTTTGCGAAATATGTACAATTTACTGTAAAATTGCCATTTAAAATTGTTATTTTAAAAGAATATTTTTCTAATTAAAATACATAGTGATTTCTGAATATCTGTTATATATATAAGTTAGAGAAAACATGTAAAACATAATAAATAAATATATTTAGTTCTGAATTTATATTTGTTTGAAAGGTTTTTGCGATATATGTACAATTTACTGTAAAATCGCCATTCAAAATTGTTATTTTAAAAGAACATTTTTCTAGTTAAAATACATATTGATTTTTGAATATCTGGAAACCCACATAAGTTAGAGAAAAATTGTAAAACATAATAAATAAATATATTTAGTTCTGAATTTATATTTGTTTGAAAAGTTATTGCGAAATATGTACAATTTACTGTAAAATCGCCATTTAAAATTGTTATTTTAAAAGAATAGTTTTCTAGTTAAAATACATAGTGATTTCTGAATATCTGTTATATATATAAGTTAGAGAAAAAATGTAAAACATAATAAATAAATATATTTAGTTCTGAATTTATATTTGTTTGAAAGGTTTTTGCGAAATATGTACAATTTACTGTAAAATCGCCATTCAAAATTGTTATTTTAAAAGAAAATTTTTCTAGTTAAAATACATATTGATTTTTGAATATCTGGAAACCCACATAAGTTAGAAAGAAAATGTAAAACATAATAAATAAATATATTAAGTTCTGAATTTATATTTGTTTGAAAAGTTTTTGCGAAATATGTACAATTTACTGTAAAATCGGCATTAAAAATTGTTATTTTAAAAGAACAATTTTCTAGTTAAAATACATAATGATTTTTGAATATCTGGAAACCCACATAAGTTAGAGAAAATATGTAAAACATAATAAATAAATATATTTAGTTCTGAATTTATATTTGTTTGAAAAGTTTTTGCGAAATATGTACAATTTACTGTAAAATCGCCATTAAAAATTGTTATATTAAAAGAATATTTTTCTAGTAGATATACATAGTGGATTTTGAATATCTGTTATATATATATATATATATATAAGTTAGAGAAAAAATGTAAAACATAATAAATAATTATATTTAGTTCTGAATTAATATTTGTTTAAAAGGTTTTTGCGAAATATGTACAATTTACTGAAAAATCGCCATTAAAAATTGTTATTTTAATAGAATATTTTTCTAGTTAAAATACATAGTGATTTCTGAATATCTGTTATATATATATAAGTTAGAGAAAAAATGTAAAACATAATAAATAAATATATTTAGTTCTGAATTTATATTTGTTTGAAAGGTTTTTGCGAAATATGTACAATTTACTGTAAAATCGCCATTTAAAATTGTTATATTAAAAGAACATTTTTCTAGTTAAAATACATATTGATTTTTGAATATCTGGAAACCCACATAAGTTAGAGAAAAAATGTAAAACATAATTAATAAATATATTTAGTTCTGAATTAAAATTTGTTTGAAATGTTTTTGCGAATATGTACAATTTACTGTAAAATCGCCATTTAAAATTGTCAATTTAAAAGAATATTTTTCTAGTTAAAATACATAGTGATTTTTGAATATGTGTTATATATATAAGTTAGAGAAAAAATGTAAAACATAATAAATAAATATATTTAGTTCTAAATTTATATTTGTTTGAAAGGTTTTTGCGAAATATGTACAATTTACTGTAAAATCGCCATTTAAAATTGTTATTTTAAAAGAACATTTTTCTAGTTAAAATACATATTGATTTCTGAATATCTGGAAACCCACATAAGTTAGAGAAAAAATGTAACACATATTAAATAAATATATTTAGTTCTGAATTTATATTTGTTTGAAAGGTTTTTGCGAAATATGTACAATTTACTGTAAAATCGCCATTCAAAAATGTTATTTTAAAAGAACATTTTTCTAGTTAAAATACATATTGATTATTGAATATCTGGAAACCCACATAAGTTAGAGAAAAAATGTAAAACATAATGAATAAATATATCTAGTTCTGAATTTATATTTGTTTAAAAGGTTTTTGCGAAATATGTACAATTTACTGTAAAATTGCCATTTAAAATTGTTATTTTAAAAGAACATTTTTCTAGTTCAAATACATATTGATTTTTGAATATCTGGAAACCCACATAAGTGAGAAAAAATGTAAAACATAATAAATAAATACATTTAATTCTGAATTTATATTTGTTTGAAAAGTTTTTGCGAAATATGTACAATTTACTGTAAAATCGCCATTTAAAATTGTTATTTTAAAAGATTATTTTTTTTAGTTAAAATACATAGTGATTTCTGAATATCTGTTATATATATAAGTTAGAGAAAAAATGTAAAACATAATAAATAAATATATTTAGTTCTGAATTTATATTTGTTTGAAAAGTTTTTGCGAAATATGTACAATTTACTGTAAAATCGGCATTTAAAATTGTTATTTTAAAAGAATATTTTTCTAGTTTAAATACATTGTGATTTTTGAATATCTGGAACTCCACATAAGTTAGAGAAAAAATGTAAAACATAATAAATAAATATATTTAGTTCTGAATTTATATTTGTTTGAAAAGTCTTTGAGAAATATATACAATTTACTTTAAAATCGGCATTTAAAATTGTGATTTTAATAGAAAATTTTTCTAGTTAAAATACATATTGATTTTTGAATATCTGGAAACCCACATAAGTTAGAGAAAAAATGTAAAACATAATAAATAAATATATTTAGTTCTGAATTTATATTTGTTTGAAAGGTTTTTGCGAAATAAATACAATTTACTGTAAAATCGCCATTTAAAATTGTTATTTTAAAAGAACATTTTTCTAGTTAAAATACATATTGAATTTTGAATATCTGGAAACCCACATAAGTTAGAAAAAAAATGTAAAACATAATAAATAAATATATTTAGTTCTGAATTTATATTTGTTTGAAAGGTTTTTGCGAAATATGTACAATTTACTGTAAAATCGCCATTCAAAATTGTTATTTTAAAAGAACATTTTTCTAGTTCAAATACATATTGATTTTTGAATATCTGGAAACCAACATAAGTTAGAGAAAAAATGTGAAACATAATAAATAAATATATTTAGTTCTGAATTTATATTTGTTTGAAAGATATTTGCGAAATATGTACAATTTACTGTAAAATCGCCATTTAAAATTGTTATTTTAAAAGAACATTTTTCTAGTTAAAATACATATTGATTTTTTAATATCTGGAAACCCACATAAGTTAGAGAAAAAATGTAAAACATAATAAATAAATATATTTAGTTCTAAATTTATATTTGTATGAAAAGTTTTTGCGAAATATGTACAATTTACTGTAAAATCGCCATTCAAAAATGTTATTTTAAAAGAACATTTTTCTAGTTAAAATACATATTGATTTTTGAATATCTGGAAACCCACATAAGTTAGAGAAAAAATGTAAACCATATTAAATAAATATATTTAGTTCTGAATTTATATTTGTTTGAAAGGTTTTTGCGAAATATGTACAATTTACTGTAAAATCGCCATTCAAAATTGTTATTTTAAAAGAACATTTTTCTAGTTAAAATATATATTGATTTTTGAATATCTGGAAACCCAGAAAAGTTAGAGAAAAAATGTAAAACATATTAAATAAATATATTTAGTTCTGAATTTATATTTGTATGAAAAGTTTTTGCGAAATATGTACAATTTACTGTAAAACTGCCATTTAAAATTGTTATTTTAAAAGAATATTTTTCTAATTAAAATACATAGTGATTTCTGAATATCTGTTATATATATAAGTTAGAGAAAACATGTAAAACATAATAAATAAATATATTTAGTTCTGAATTTATATTTGTTTGAAAGGTTTTTGCGATATATGTACAATTTACTGTAAAATCGCCATTCAAAATTGTTATTTTAAAAGAACATTTTTCTAGTTAAAATACATATTGATTTTTGAATATCTGGAAACCCACATAAGTTAGAGAAAAATTGTAAAACATAATAAATAAATATATTTAGTTCTGAATTTATATTTGTTTGAAAAGTTATTGCGAAATATGTACAATTTACTGTAAAATCGCCATTTAAAATTGTTATTTTAAAAGAATAGTTTTCTAGTTAAAATACATAGTGATTTCTGAATATCTGTTATATATATAAGTTAGAGAAAAAATGTAAAACATAATAAATAAATATATTTAGTTCTGAATTTATATTTGTTTGAAAGGTTTTTGCGAAATATGTACAATTTACTGTAAAATCGCCATTCAAAATTGTTATTTTAAAAGAAAATTTTTCTAGTTAAAATACATATTGATTTTTGAATATCTGGAAACCCACATAAGTTAGAAAGAAAATGTAAAACATAATAAATAAATATATTAAGTTCTGAATTTATATTTGTTTGAAAAGTTTTTGCGAAATATGTACAATTTACTGTAAAATCGGCATTAAAAATTGTTATTTTAAAAGAACAATTTTCTAGTTAAAATACATAATGATTTTTGAATATCTGGAAACCCACATAAGTTAGAGAAAAAATGTAAAACATAATAAATAAATATATCTAGTTCTGAATTAATATTTGTTTAAAAGGTTTTTGCGAAATATGTACAATTTACTGAAAAATCGCCATTAAAAATTGTTATTTTAATAGAATATTTTTCTAGTTAAAATACATAGTGATTTCTGAATATCTGTTATATATATATAAGTTAGAGAAAAAATGTAAAACATAATAAATAAATATATTTAGTTCTGAATTTATATTTGTTTGAAAGGTTTTTGCGAAATATGTACAATTTACTGTAAAATCGCCATTTAAAATTGTTATATTAAAAGAACATTTTTCTAGTTAAAATACATATTGATTTTTGAATATCTGGAAACCCACATAAGTTAGAGAAAAAATGTAAAACATAATTAATAAATATATTTATTTCTGAATTAAAATTTGTTTGAAATGTTTTTGCGAATATGTACAATTTACTGTAAAATCGCCATTTAAAATTGTCAATTTAAAAGAATATTTTTCTAGTTAAAATACATAGTGATTTTTGAATATGTGTTATATATATAAGTTAGAGAAAAAATGTAAAACATAATAAATAAATATATTTAGTTCTAAATTTATATTTGTTTGAAAGGTTTTTGCGAAATATGTACAATTTACTGTAAAATCGCCATTTAAAATTGTTATTTTAAAAGAACATTTTTCTAGTTAAAATACATATTGATTTCTGAATATCTGGAAACCCACATAAGTTAGAGAAAAAATGTAACACATATTAAATAAATATATTTAGTTCTGAATTTATATTTGTTTGAAAGGTTTTTGCGAAATATGTACAATTTACTGTAAAATCGCCATTCAAAAATGTTATTTTAAAAGAACATTTTTCTAGTTAAAATACATATTGATTATTGAATATCTGGAAACCCACATAAGTTAGAGAAAAAATGTAAAACATAATGAATAAATATATCTAGTTCTGAATTTATATTTGTTTAAAAGGTTTTTGCGAAATATGTACAATTTACTGTAAAATTGCCATTTAAAATTGTTATTTTAAAAGAACATTTTTCTAGTTCAAATACATATTGATTTTTGAATATCTGGAAACCCACATAAGTGAGAAAAAATGTAAAACATAATAAATAAATACATTTAATTCTGAATTTATATTTGTTTGAAAAGTTTTTGCGAAATATGTACAATTTACTGTAAAATCGCCATTTAAAATTGTTATTTTAAAAGATTATTTTTTTTAGTTAAAATACATAGTGATTTCTGAATATCTGTTATATATATAAGTTAGAGAAAAAATGTAAAACATAATAAATAAATATATTTAGTTCTGAATTTATATTTGTTTGAAAAGTTTTTGCGAAATATGTACAATTTACTGTAAAATCGGCATTTAAAATTGTTATTTTAAAAGAATATTTTTCTAGTTTAAATACATTGTGATTTTTGAATATCTGGAACTCCACATAAGTTAGAGAAAAAATGTAAAACATAATAAATAAATATATTTAGTTCTGAATTTATATTTGTTTGAAAAGTCTTTGAGAAATATATACAATTTACTTTAAAATCGGCATTTAAAATTGTGATTTTAATAGAAAATTTTTCTAGTTAAAATACATATTGATTTTTGAATATCTGGAAACCCACATAAGTTAGAGAAAAAATGTAAAACATAATAAATAAATATATTTAGTTCTGAATTTATATTTGTTTGAAAGGTTTTTGCGAAATAAATACAATTTACTGTAAAATCGCCATTTAAAATTGTTATTTTAAAAGAACATTTTTCTAGTTAAAACACATATTGAATTTTGAATATCTGGAAACCCACATAAGTTAGAAAAAAAATGTAAAACATAATAAATAAATATATTTAGTTCTGAATTTATATTTGTTTGAAAGGTTTTTGCGAAATATGTACAATTTACTGTAAAATCGCCATTCAAAATTGTTATTTTAAAAGAACATTTTTCTAGTTCAAATACATATTGATTTTTGAATATCTGGAAACCAATATAAGTTAGAGAAAAAATGTGAAACATAATAAATAAATATATTTAGTTCTGAATTTATATTTGTTTGAAAGATTTTTGCGAAATATGTACAATTTACTGTAAAATCGCCATTTAAAATTGTTATTTTAAAAGAACATTTTTCTAGTTAAAATACATATTGATTTTTTAATATCTGGAAACCCACATAAGTTAGAGAAAAAATGTAAAACATAATAAATAAATATATTTAGTTCTAAATTTATATTTGTATGAAAAGTTTTTGCGAAATATGTACAATTTACTGTAAAATCGCCATTTAAAATTGTTATTTTAAAATAATATTTTTCTAGTTAAAATACATAGTGATTTCTGAATATCTGTTATATATTTAATTTTGAGAAAAAATGTAAAACATAATAAATAAATATATTTAGTTCTGAATTTATATTTGTTTGAAAGGTTTTTGCGAAATATGTACAATTTACTGTAAAATCGCCATTCAAAATTGTTTTTTTAAAAGAACATTTTTCTAGTTAAAATACATATTGATTTTTTAATAACTGGAAACCCACATAAGTTAGAGAAAAAATGTAAAACATAATAAATAAATATATTTAGTTCTGAATTTATATTTGTTGGAAAAGTTTTTGCGAAATATGTACAATTTACTGTAAAATCGCCATTAAAAATTGTTATATTAAAAGAATATTTTTCTAGTTAATATACATAGTGGATTTTGAATATCTGTTATATATATATATAAGTTAGAGAAAAAATGTAAAACATAATAAATAAATATATTTAGTTCTGAATTTATATTTGTTTGAAAAGATTTTGCGAAATATATACAATTTACTGTAAAATCGCTATTTAAAATTGTTATTTTAAAAGCAAATTTTTCTAGTTAAAATATATATTGATTTTTGAATATCTGGAAACCCAGAAAAGTTAGAGAAAAAATGTAAAACATATTAAATAAATATATTTAGTTCTGAATTTATATTTGTATGAAAAGTTTTTGCGAAATATGTACAATTTACTGTAAAACTGCCATTTAAAATTGTTATTTTAAAAGAATATTTTTCTAATTAAAATACATAGTGATTTCTGAATATCTGTTATATATATAAGTTAGAGAAAACATGTAAAACATAATAAATAAATATATTTAGTTCTGAATTTATATTTGTTTGAAAGGTTTTTGCGATATATGTACAATTTACTGTAAAATCGCCATTCAAAATTGTTATTTTAAAAGAACATTTTTCTAGTTAAAATACATATTGATTTTTGAATATCTGGAAACCCACATAAGTTAGAGAAAAATTGTAAAACATAATAAATAAATATATTTAGTTCTGAATTTATATTTGTTTGAAAAGTTATTGCGAAATATGTACAATTTACTGTAAAATCGCCATTTAAAATTGTTATTTTAAAAGAATAGTTTTCTAGTTAAAATACATAGTGATTTCTGAATATCTGTTATATATATAAGTTAGAGAAAAAATGTAAAACATAATAAATAAATATATTTAGTTCTGAATTTATATTTGTTTGAAAGGTTTTTGCGAAATATGTACAATTTACTGTAAAATCGCCATTCAAAATTGTTATTTTAAAAGAAAATTTTTCTAGTTAAAATACATATTGATTTTTGAATATCTGGAAACCCACATAAGTTAGAAAGAAAATGTATAACATAATAAATAAATATATTAAGTTCTGAATTTATATTTGTTTGAAAAGTTTTTGCGAAATATGTACAATTTACTGTAAAATCGGCATTAAAAATTGTTATTTTAAAAGAACAATTTTCTAGTTAAAATACATAATGATTTTTGAATATCTGGAAACCCACATAAGTTAGAGAAAAAATGTAAAACATAATAAATAAATATATCTAGTTCTGAATTAATATTTGTTTAAAAGGTTTTTGCGAAATATGTACAATTTACTGAAAAATCGCCATTAAAAATTGTTATTTTAATAGAATATTTTTCTAGTTAAAATACATAGTGATTTCTGAATATCTGTTATATATATATAAGTTAGAGAAAAAATGTAAAACATAATAAATAAATATATTTAGTTCTGAATTTATATTTGTTTGAAAGGTTTTTGCGAAATATGTACAATTTACTGTAAAATCGCCATTTAAAATTGTTATATTAAAAGAACATTTTTCTAGTTAAAATACATATTGATTTTTGAATATCTGGAAACCCACATAAGTTAGAGAAAAAATGTAAAACATAATTAATAAATATATTTATTTCTGAATTAAAATTTGTTTGAAATGTTTTTGCGAATATGTACAATTTACTGTAAAATCGCCATTTAAAATTGTCAATTTAAAAGAATATTTTTCTAGTTAAAATACATAGTGATTTTTGAATATGTGTTATATATATAAGTTAGAGAAAAAATGTAAAACATAATAAATAAATATATTTAGTTCTAAATTTATATTTGTTTGAAAGGTTTTTGCGAAATATGTACAATTTACTGTAAAATCGCCATTTAAAATTGTTATTTTAAAAGAACATTTTTCTAGTTAAAATACATATTGATTTCTGAATATCTGGAAACCCACATAAGTTAGAGAAAAAATGTAACACATATTAAATAAATATATTTAGTTCTGAATTTATATTTGTTTGAAAGGTTTTTGCGAAATATGTACAATTTACTGTAAAATCGCCATTCAAAAATGTTATTTTAAAAGAACATTTTTCTAGTTAAAATACATATTGATTATTGAATATCTGGAAACCCACATAAGTTAGAGAAAAAATGTAAAACATAATGAATAAATATATCTAGTTCTGAATTTATATTTGTTTAAAAGGTTTTTGCGAAATATGTACAATTTACTGTAAAATTGCCATTTAAAATTGTTATTTTAAAAGAACATTTTTCTAGTTCAAATACATATTGATTTTTGAATATCTGGAAACCCACATAAGTGAGAAAAAATGTAAAACATAATAAATAAATACATTTAATTCTGAATTTATATTTGTTTGAAAAGTTTTTGCGAAATATGTACAATTTACTGTAAAATCGCCATTTAAAATTGTTATTTTAAAAGATTATTTTTTTTAGTTAAAATACATAGTGATTTCTGAATATCTGTTATATATATAAGTTAGAGAAAAAATGTAAAACATAATAAATAAATATATTTAGTTCTGAATTTATATTTGTTTGAAAAGTTTTTGCGAAATATGTACAATTTACTGTAAAATCGGCATTTAAAATTGTTATTTTAAAAGAATATTTTTCTAGTTTAAATACATTGTGATTTTTGAATATCTGGAACTCCACATAAGTTAGAGAAAAAATGTAAAACATAATAAATAAATATATTTAGTTCTGAATTTATATTTGTTTGAAAAGTCTTTGAGAAATATATACAATTTACTTTAAAATCGGCATTTAAAATTGTGATTTTAATAGAAAATTTTTCTAGTTAAAATACATATTGATTTTTGAATATCTGGAAACCCACATAAGTTAGAGAAAAAATGTAAAACATAATAAATAAATATATTTAGTTCTGAATTTATATTTGTTTGAAAGGTTTTTGCGAAATAAATACAATTTACTGTAAAATCGCCATTTAAAATTGTTATTTTAAAAGAACATTTTTCTAGTTAAAACACATATTGAATTTTGAATATCTGGAAACCCACATAAGTTAGAAAAAAAATGTAAAACATAATAAATAAATATATTTAGTTCTGAATTTATATTTGTTTGAAAGGTTTTTGCGAAATATGTACAATTTACTGTAAAATCGCCATTCAAAATTGTTATTTTAAAAGAACATTTTTCTAGTTCAAATACATATTGATTTTTGAATATCTGGAAACCAATATAAGTTAGAGAAAAAATGTGAAACATAATAAATAAATATATTTAGTTCTGAATTTATATTTGTTTGAAAGATTTTTGCGAAATATGTACAATTTACTGTAAAATCGCCATTTAAAATTGTTATTTTAAAAGAACATTTTTCTAGTTAAAATACATATTGATTTTTTAATATCTGGAAACCCACATAAGTTAGAGAAAAAATGTAAAACATAATAAATAAATATATTTAGTTCTAAATTTATATTTGTATGAAAAGTTTTTGCGAAATATGTACAATTTACTGTAAAATCGCCATTTAAAATTGTTATTTTAAAATAATATTTTTCTAGTTAAAATACATAGTGATTTCTGAATATCTGTTATATATTTAATTTTGAGAAAAAATGTAAAACATAATAAATAAATATATTTAGTTCTGAATTTATATTTGTTTGAAAGGTTTTTGCGAAATATGTACAATTTACTGTAAAATCGCCATTCAAAATTGTTTTTTTAAAAGAACATTTTTCTAGTTAAAATACATATTGATTTTTTAATAACTGGAAACCCACATAAGTTAGAGAAAAAATGTAAAACATAATAAATAAATATATTTAGTTCTGAATTTATATTTGTTGGAAAAGTTTTTGCGAAATATGTACAATTTACTGTAAAATCGCCATTAAAAATTGTTATATTAAAAGAATATTTTTCTAGTTAATATACATAGTGGATTTTGAATATCTGTTATATATATATATAAGTTAGAGAAAAAATGTAAAACATAATAAATAAATATATTTAGTTCTGAATTTATATTTGTTTGAAAAGATTTTGCGAAATATATACAATTTACTGTAAAATCGCTATTTAAAATTGTTATTTTAAAAGCAAATTTTTCTAGTTAAAATACATATTGATTTTTGAATATCTGGAAACCCACCAAAGTATATATGTTATATGTATAACTCGAGAAGTATTAGATTTTAAGTGCGAGCAAACTAAGATAAGCCAGCATGTATTATGTGTAGCAAATTATGTTCTAATCGCTTTTGTAACTGCAGAGGAATAGAGGTCACCAATTTAGTCTAACGAGTGAGCGAATAACATCCAAGTATATAAGTTATATACTATTGGATTCAGGACGATGAGACATGAAAATAAAAATATAAATACATAATATAAATTTATATTTGGAGCCTCACTTAATGGAACAAGAAATTCTAAGATATTTTATGTCTTCAAGATTTTTGCATACTGTCAACCCAAAGGCCATAAAATATTATAATTTTGAATTTTAAAATATGCACTAAATTTTTTTTTATCAATTTAATATAAATGTTGTACACATATTATTTGGCATCCTATTTGAATCCGCTCGCACTATATATCAAATCGCCGGTATACTTCCCGAGTTATAGGGCCCCAAAATTTAGAGTCCCCCTTAATACTGCCCTTATAAAAATAATTGAAGCATTTAAGAATTTTACTAAAAATTCTATGATATTTTATGTTTACAAGATTTTTTCATTTTGTTAACCAAAAGCTCGAAAAAAATTAGTAAATATTATAATGTTGAATTTTAAAATATGCACTTAAAAAAAATTATCAATATAATCTCAAATTAAATGTAAGACTTTTTATATTTATATAATTTTTTCAAATTGTTAACCAAAAGGCCGTAATAATAAAGAACCACTGCTCGCAACGTTCGACGCGTTTTACGCGTACAAAATCTTGTCAAAAAGTTTTTGTATTTAAAATATATTTATTTTTTTATACAAATATTCAGTATAATCGGTCCGGTACCTTCGGAGAAATGCGGTGACAGTATCAGGTCTTACGACCGACCGAGGACATGAGTTATGAATATTCTTGGATTCAGGGCGACAAGATGAGACGTATTTGTTAAGATTTCTTTTTTGATCCGAGCATATTAAAGACACACAACCAAATACTATAGATGTCTTGCACTATCGTACGACGAGCTAAAATTGATTTTCTAAATAAATAATAAAATTAAAACATTCACTGAACAGATATATAACAACTTCTACTCCTGTTTCCTTTTTACTTTCATATACGAAGTAATAAGTAAGTCTTGTAATATACACACCGGATATACACGTTTTAAGCTTCCCTGAATCGAATGTGACTATTTCAGAATGTCGTCTGTGTGTGTGTCAGTGAACGCTCTAGAGCCAAAACTGTCGAACGTAGAATTGTGAAACTTCTAACTTAAGACTGGTATATGGTCTAGATGTGCACCTCCTATGTTCTATCTCCAATATCACTAGAACGGCTGCACTTATGACAAAAATAATTATGATTATAATAAAAGATATTAATATTTCCCACAACATTTATTTGAAAAGTTTCTACAATAAATGTACCAGTTACGAGAAAACTGCTACGGAAAATCTTAAATATCTTATTTATGTTGCCATAGTTATACATTTGTGAGATATTTCTTTAAGAAATAGTGTGCGCTATGCCTGAAAAAAATTGACAAATAAACAAAATAGAAATAATTTTGCACTGATTAACACAAATTGATTGACTGAGAACGTGCTTAAGGTTATTGCAGATAAATATTGAAATATATTTTAAGAAATAGTACGTATTAAAACTTATATTTGAATATGTTTATAAGGTGAATTTCAAAGAATCAACATCTGTGTTTCATATTGTAGAAACTGTATTTGATAACGTAATCAAATTATAAGCTAAATGGTACAATTTCAGGATATTACTGTGGACTATTGGTATTTCTTAACAGTTTGGTTGGGATATATATTTGTAATGAACACTACGTAAAAGAAAGTCGAGTGCAGGTCACTCCTCATTTTTATTTAAAATAGTATGAATTTCAGTGCTCGCATCGCATTGCATATATTACTAATAAAGCTTGTTTTCAATAATACTAAACAATAGAGACGTGCGTTTCCATAGATATAGTTTTCTTATAAAACGATTTACATACTTACAAACTGACATGGGATTTTTCAAACGGATGCTGCACTGGATTACGTCCTGCTGTAAAGCAGAAGAAGGAAGTGGAGGGATTCTGGACGGTATATTATATATATAAATATATACATACATAGTTTTATTTTGCTGAAATGTTTTTCCATTCTTATATCTTTCGATGAAAGAAAATTTTAGAAAAATATTTAAGATTTTATCTAAGACATAATTATTATTTATCTTGTATAATTGTAAATTGAATGTATTTTCTTTCATATACAAATGTATATATGGAAGTATTGCAATCATGAATATTTTTGAACTCAAGATTTTTAAGGAAATACACGTTTTGATCATTTCTAAAACGAAACAATTTATTTTCAGAATTATTGCTGTGTGCTTCTGCACACGTTAGAGCCAAAATGTACATTTCTAGTAACATTTATTTAAATATATTTTTCGAAATAAGTACCATTTACTAACAAGTCGCCATTTAATATATCCATTTTACTGTTACCACTGCTTTTTGCTCGCCGATCATCCCTTGCTTTCACTGTACGTGATTAAACCATGTGTGGAAGAAGTGATTATATTTGGAATTCCTGTATGGCTGCTGGCTGCCTTCAAAGTTCTCTTGACGCTTGACGCTTGACGGGAACAGCTCTAATTTACCACTCCTAAATTATGTGATGTTTCACGTTTCAAGCCAAGAGAACTGCGGATGGAACCTTAACAAAATAGTTACCACCAATCTCGCTACTGATGATTGGTGTCAAAATCGGAGTCGGAGTCAATGTCATTAAAGACAATAAAAATTATAAAATGTTGCTATTATTTTACCGATAAGAGATTTAATTTTTCCTTGCTGAAACTGCAATCAGTAACAAAGTCAAGACGAAACGGCCTACTTGAATAGAGGCTGATTTATAAAACGAAAACTTTTCCTAGTCCCACTTTACTGCGCTTAGGCCCTTCTCACACCAAGTATTTAAGACAGGCTCACTTTAAGTTAGCTTGAAGTTCGTTTATCTTCGTGATATTCAAATCGCTAGTGTTGCAATCTATATTAACATATTTATTCTTGTGTTGGCAACAGTTCGCACTATCAAAATAATGTTTATTTGAGGTCATTTATTGTTTCAGTTAGTTGATTGTGTTTCTATGAAATAAAATAAAAATATATATGCGTCATATACTAACAAATTTTGTACCTTGAAATTCATTGAATAACGCATTGAATAAATAATAAATATATTTGTAATCTGGCAATTGTATTTTCATAGTTATATTTTAAATTGGTAACGACTACTACGTGACCGCACTTTAAGACACAAATCTCTGTCTTGAAGTCAGGTCATGCGCAAACGCACTAGCACTTGAAGACAGGCCATGGACTAAATTCCAAATAAAATGACTGCAATAAGCTTTTTCTTTTTGTTCTAGAAACCCCGCGAACGTCACGTCACGCTTCCATGAGCTCCTTGGAGACCATAGGTAAATAAACTAGAATTTCAGTATATTTCTTGTTCTGTCTTCAATATTACTAGAACGGCTGCGATTATAGCAAAAATAGTTAAACTCATAATGAAAGATATACATATTTCGCACAACATTTGTTTGAAAAGTTTCTTCAAGGAATGTATCAATTACGTGAAAACTGCTACGGAAAATCTAATATATCTTATTTATGTTGCCACAAAACACCTGTATGAGGATTATATTTAATAAATTGTATGACCCATGCCTGACAAACTTGTTTGACAGGGAAACAAAATATAATAATAAGAGCTAAAGCAATCGGTCATGTATCTGTAGTATTCTCGAATCAAAGGGTTTCATCAACAAAAATAGTGTGTCTCGTCGCATTAAATCCAAAAATATCTACATACTAACTTGCTACACATATTATTTGGCATCCTAATTGAATCTGATTGCAGTTTATACTTCTCGAGTTAGATAGAGGGTCCCAAAATTTAAGACTCCTTAATAACTTATAAGTGGAGCTGAAGGCATAAGCGCCTTGTACCTAAGCGACGTAACAAACAGTTTTTGTTAATGGCATTTTTTTATCTGATAATGCTACAGACACACGACCGATTGCTTTAGCTCCTCTGTATTTCGTACGGCAAGCTAATAATAATAACCTTAAAGATGATAAATATATTTTAATTTTTTTGTCACTTTCGAAATTAGGAAAGTAATTCGTTTTAAAATGTCTTCTTGTTTCTATTTCAGAATGGCCAACGACGCCAGCGCCGTCAGAAGCTTCGGTGTCGATGATATCGCCACAGGGTAAATATACATTAAACATCATAGCTCAATCTCCTGCTAGAAACAGCCCTTTTTATTTATATTTTGTGCTAATAGCAAACTGATGGACAACATTTACTTTATTGGGATTCGACGGACGGTCGCCGGAATTATAACGTTTGTCAACAGTAAATAATCCGATTTGTTTGTTCTTTATCTGAAATGAAAGTAAATACAATTATTATTTATAGCACTTTATAATAAACCGTTGATTAGATAGGAGTTCGCCCGTTTAGTGGTGACCTAGACATACTCTCCGCGTTATCTATGAAAGTTTCATATATTTTTGAACGAAAAAATTTTAAAGTCGAAAAAAAGGACGAGCAAGAAATCCAATAACAAAAATTCAAAGCACAGCCAATGATTTCCACGATACATTTCTAGCAGGAGTAGGAGTACCTTCTATTAAGTATGAGAGTATTTTAGGTTCAGAATCACTTATTTTTACGTTCAATTTAGAAACGGATCTGGTGGAGGTAGCGGCAAGTGTTGTGAATACGATTATCGACGCCGCGGAGAGAGGTAATTATAATTCGGCACAACTTTTCCCACGCTTGCAAACACTTCCTTTTTCTTAGCAAGCATTATTATACAATATTATCAAAAACTAACATTTTATCGATAATCCAAATTTATACATTTTATTATTTTCGAAGAATTATTTTATTTTCTATATAATTTTATATGTGGTATACTATCAGGAATTATCCCAAATAATGTATCAAAATAAGCAAACCTTAATACCATTGCAGATAAAAACTATTTAATATATTTGGAATAGCCTGCACTCGACTATCTTATACGTAGTTTTCACTAGAAATATATATATCCCTAATAAACTGTCAGTTCAATCAATACTCCACAGCAATACTCTGAAATTGTATCATTTAGCTTATTATTATTACGATATCAAATACTTTTCCTTCAAGATAAACATTTTTGTCAGTTATGGCCGTAGAGCGTTCACAAACACATAGACAGACACACAGGTGTCATTCCAAAAATAGTCACATTCGATTCAAAACTTGTTAATCCGTTGAAATCTCATTTTTGAATATTTTTATGAATACAAAACTTACTTATTACCGCGTATAAGAAAGTAAAATTTACCAAACAATATAAACGAACATATTCTAATTATGTAAGCTTATACGTTTCCTTTTTAATTTTATATATAAATTTTGTAATTATTATTTTTCTTTATAATTAGAGGCTCCTGTAAGAATACTGCGCTTCGTGGACAGCATAATTGCTTTGGCAGTGGAAGGTAGTATTTGAATACTAATACATGTACGGGATTACATTAATTGCAACATGTCCAATTTCAGAATTACAGGTGGAACTCATTGTGAAGGAAGTGATTGACGATATAGTCATTGAAGCGTGCAGAGTAGTGAGATTTGCAGAGAAAGTGCAGGTGCACACAAATGAAGTGGATAGGAAACCTACGACGGTTCGGAAGTTATCGAGCCTAATTTTGTTACGTGCAAAAAAGTAGGGCTCGATAACTTTGGAAGCACGGAAGGTAAATTTCAGTGGGGATGTCTAGGGGACATTCATGCGCATGCGTGAAGTTTTTCCCGACCGCAGAATGCGTGCGTCGCTAGCGCCTAGCGGTCAGTCTATGCGTGAGTTAGTCTAGTGAGCGCTTGTCGGATTTGCAATTTTTGCGAAACGACGGAACGACTTGAGCAGCGATAATGCATAATATGTCGCCAAAAGCTGAAAATGCCGCTGAAAGGAACTTGATTTCAATCAAAAGAAGACATTAAGCAAAATGCGACTTCGAAGCCAAACACCAATCCACAAGAAGCCTTCCAGAAATGTTTCCAACAATAGCGGGACCGAACCGCTGGGAGATATGTGTGCATTACCAAGACGCCTACTTTGAAGAGGATTCGGAGTCCATACCACAAAATTAATCATTGTATATTTGCCGATACTTTCTGAACAGACCTCGTATGTCGAGAAACCTGAAATGGTTTTTGATTACGTGTTTGCTTCGGCAGGCTTGTACTGGTACTGATCAAGCTTCAGACCGAAGGCTGAGTTTTGAGTGGCACTCTCGATTTATGGGCGCACAAACGACGTACTTGCATTGGCACGCTACATCAGTGAAATAGAACCAAATTGCTCTACCGCTAAAATGTATGAATATTTGTTAATGTTCGCAATTTGTCAGCGGGACATCATACCGTGCAACAGAATCCTAACTGGTGATAGTATACACAAACAAAACAAAACAAACTACAGTTAGTGAAGATGGTTGAAGATCAAGCAAATTATTTGGAAGTGTAAAGTTCTAGTATGGTGATACTGGTTGCACTATTTATTTGTAACAGTCTGTTTGAAAGATGCCTTGTCCCATCTCCTCACTTGTATTGTTTAATAAGCAGATATTGGTAACACAGTTAAAGCACTTCTTCGTTTGCTGGATGCTAGCCAAGTTGCCGTTCTAATATGGCCGACACCATGCAAATCGAAAATTGGGAAAAGCCTGCACGCTGACAATAAGACCTCAATTGTCCACTAAATGACATCATCCTTTTCCAACCCCGCACTCCTAGATCGCTCCTCTCCTCAAATAATTAATGAATACAGAAACAAACAAAAATAATGATTGATGAAGACCAATGAAGTTCAAATTAGTGATTTCGCAATTACTTAAATTGCTGCCTTGTCTCTCCTCCTCCCTCAATTATCCAAGCCGACATTTATAACGGATAAAACTATTCCCCCATTTCTGGATGCACCGCAACTGCTGACCTAATATCGCCGACAACATCTAAATGCAAACTGACCACTTATTCCCATTCTCTACTTAAAAATTCACTCTGAAGTTCAACTCTTGATACGTAAAAAAATCTTATTTTCACCTCGTGCAAACTACGAAGCTCTTGAAAATCTGGATGTCCCATTCAGTCTATGAAGTAATAACTAAATCTGAACCATGCATGTAAATCAATTAAGTATGAATCCTCTTTGTGTAGATTCTACACAGTTTTCATAACCAACCGATTCGCGTTATGTAAGTCTATTTTAATTTATATATATATATATATATATATATATATATATATATATATATATATATATATATATATGCAGTTATTTTGAAATATAATAAAATGAAATAATATCACACAATTATTTTCAGAATGGAACGACTTTTGTAATCTAATTATTTTAGGACCCATAAAACAAGAAAACGCTTTCGGAACTCATTACCTTATTCACAACTGAAGGTTTCTGAATTTATATTTGTATGAAAAGTTTTTGCGAAATATGTACAATTTACTGTAAAATCGCCATTTAAAATTGTTATTTTAAAATAATATTTTTCTAGTTAAAATACATAGTGATTTCTGAATATCTGTTATATATTTAAATTTGAGAAAAAATGTAAAACATAATAAATAAATATATTTAGTTCTGAATTTATATTTGTTTGAAAGGTTTTTGCGATATATGTACAATTTACTGAAAAATCGCCAGTCAAAATTGTTATTTTAAAAGAACATTTTTCTATTTAAAATACATATTGATTTTTGAATATCTGGTAACCCACATAAGTTAGAGAAAAAATGTAAAACATAATAAATAAATATATTTAGTTCTGAATTTATATTTGTTTGAAAAGTTTTTGCGAAATATGTACAATTTACTGTAAAATCGCCATTTAAAACTGTTATTTTAAAAGAATATTTTTCTAGTTAAAATACATAGTGATTTCTGAATATCTGTTATTTATAAAAGTTAGAGAGAAAATGTAAAACATAATAAATAAATATATTTAGTTCTGAATTTATATTTGTTTGATAGGTTTTTGCGAAATATGTACAATTTACTGTAAAATCGCCATTTAAAATTGTTATTTTAAAAGAACATTTTTCTAGTTAAAATACATATTGATTTTTTAATATTTGGAAACCCACATAAGTTAGAGAAAAAATGTAAAACAAAATAAATAAATATATTAAGTTCTGAATTTATATTTGTTTGAAAAGTTTTTGCGAAATATGTACAATTTACTGTAAAATCGGCATTAAAAATTGTTATTTTAAAAGAACAATTTTCTAGTTAAAATACATAATGATTTTTGAATATCTGGAAACCCACATAAGTTAGAGAAAAAATGTAAAACATAATAAATAAATATATTTAGTTCTGAATTTATATTTGTTTGAGTGGTTTTTGCGAAATATGTACAATTTACTGTAAAATCGCCATTTAAAATTGTTATTTTAAAAGAACATTTTTCTAGTTAAAATATATATTGATTTTTGAATATCTGGAAACCCACATAAGTTAGAGAAAAAATGTAAAACATAATAAATAAATATATTTAGTTCTGAATTTATATTTGTTTGAAAGGTTTTTGCGAAATATGTACAATTTACTGTAAAATCGCCATTTAAAATTGTTATTTTAAAAGAATATTTTTCTAGTTAAAATACATATTTATTTTTGAATATCTGGAAACCCACATAAGTTAGAGAAAAAATGTAAAACATAATAAATTAATACATTTAATTCTGAATTTATATTTGTTTGAAAAGTGTTTGCGAAATATGTACAATTTACTGTAAAATCGCCATTTAAAATTGTTATTTTAAAAGAATATTTTTTTTAGTTAAAATACATAGTGATTTCTGAATATCTGTTATATATATAAGTTAGAGGAAAAATGTAAAACATAATAAATAAATATATTTAGTTCTGAATTTATATTTGTTTGAAAAGATTTTGAGAAATATGTACAATTTACTTTAAAATCGGCATTTAAAATTGTGATTTTAAAAGAAAATTTTTCTAGTTAAAATACATATTGATTTTTGAATATCTGGAAACCCACATAAGTTAGAGAAAAAATGTAAAACATAATAAATAAATATATTTAGTTCTGAATTTATATTTGTTTGAAAGGTTTTTGCGAAAAAAATACAATTTACTGTAAAATCGCCATTTAAAATTGTTATTTTAAAAGAACATTTTTCTAGTTAAAATACATATTGATCTTTGAATATCTGGAAACCCACATAAGTAAGAAAAAAAAATTAAAACATAATAAATAAATATATTTAGTTCTGTATTTATATTTGTTTGAAAGGTTTTTGCGAAATATGTACAATTTACTGTAAAATCGCCATTCAAAATTGTTATTTTAAAAGAACATTTTTCTAGTTCAAATACATATTGATTTTTGAATATCTGGAAACCCACATAAGTTAGAGAAAAAATGTAAAACATAATAAATAAATATATTTAGTTCTGAATTTATATTTGTTTGAAAGGTTTTTGCGAAATATGTACAATTTACTGTAAAATCGCCATTCAAAATTGTTATTTTAAAAGAACATTTTTCTAGTTAAATTACATATTGATTTTTGAATATCTGGAAATCCACATAAGTTAGAGAAAAAATGTAAAACATAATAAATATATATATTTAGTTCTGAATTTATATTTGTATGAAAAGTTTTTGCGAAATATGTACAATTTACTGTAAAATCGCCATTTAAAATTGTTATTTTAAAATAATATTTTTCTAGTTAAAATACATAGTGATTTCTGAATATCTGTTATATATTTAAGTTTGAGAAAAAATGTAAAACATAATAAATAAATATATTTAGTTCTGAATTTATATTTGTTTGAAAGGTTTTTGCGAAATATGTACAATTTACTGTAAAATCGCCATTCAAAATTGTTAATTTAAAAGAACATTTTTCTAGTTAAAATACATATTGATTTTTGAATATCTGGAAACCCACATAAGTTAGAGAAAAAATGTAAAACATAATGAATAAATATATCTAGTTCTGAATTTATATTTGTTTAAAAGGTTTTTGCGAAATATGTACAATTTACTGTAAAATTGCCATTTAAAATTGTTATTTTAAAAGAACATTTTTCTAGTTCAAATACATATTGATTTTTGAATATCTGGAAACCCACATAAGTGAGAAAAAATGTAAAACATAATAAATAAATACATTTAATTCTGAATTTATATTTGTTTGAAAAGTTTTTGCGAAATATGTACAATTTACTGTAAAATCGCCATTTAAAATTGTTATTTTAAAAGAATATTTTTTTTAGTTAAAATACATAGTGATTTCTGAATATCTGTTAAATATATAAGTTAGAGAAAAAATGTAAAACATAATAAATAAATATATTTAGTTCTGAATTTATATTTGTTTGAAAAGTTTTTGCGAAATATGTACAATTTACTGTAAAATCGGCATTTAAAATTGTTATTTTAAAAGAATATTTTTCTAGTTTAAATACATTGTGATTTTTAAATATCTTGAACTCCACATAAGTTAGAGAACAAATGTAAAACATAATAAATAAATATATTTAGTTCTGAATTTATATTTATTTGAAAAGTCTTTGAGAAATATGTACAATTTACTTTAAAATCGGCATTTAAAATTGTGATTTTAATAGAAAATTTTTCTAGTTAAAATACATATTGATTTTTGAATATCTGGAAACCCACATAAGTTAGAGAAAAAATGTAAAACATAATAAATAAATATATTTAGTTCTGAATTTATATTTGTTTGAAAGGTTTTTGCGAAATAAATACAATTTACTGAAAAATCGCCATTTAAAATTGTTATTTTAAAAGAACATTTTTCTAGTTAAAATACATATTGGTTTTTGAATATCTGGAAACCCACATAAGTTAGAAAAAAAATGTAAAACATAATAAATAAATATATTTAGTTCTGAATTTATATTTGTTTGAAAGGTTTTTGCGAAATATGTACAATTTACTGTAAAATCGCCATTCAAAATTGTTATTTTAATAGAACATTTTTCTAGTTCAAATACATATTGATTTTTGAATATCTGGAAACCAACATAAGTTAGAGAAAAAATGTGAAACATAATAAATAAATATATTTAGTTCTGAATTTATATTTGTTTGAAAGGTTTTTGCGAAATATGTACAATTTACTGTAAAATCGCCATTTAAAATTGTTATTTTAAAAGAACATTTTTCTAGTTAAAATACATATTGATTTTTTAATATCTGGAAACCCACATAAGTTAGAGAAAAAATGTAAAACATAATAAATAAATATATTTAGATCTGAATTTATATTTGTATGAAAAGTTTTGGCGAAATATGTACAATTTACTGTAAAATCGCCATTTAAAATTGTTATTTTAAAATAATATTTTTCTAGTTAAAATACATAGTGATTTCTGAATATCTGTTATATATTTAATTTTGAGAAAAAATGTAAAACATAATAAATAAATATATTTAGTTCTGAATTTATATTTGTTTGAAAGGTTTTTGCGAAATATGTACAATTTACTGTAAAATCGCCATTCAAAATTGTTTTTTTAAAAGAACATTTTTCTAGTTAAAATACATATTGATTTTTTAATATCTGGAAACCCACATAAGTTAGAGAAAAAATGTAAAACATAATAAATAAATATATTTAGTTCTGAATTTATATTTGTTGGAAAAGTTTTTGCGAAATATGTACAATTTACTGTAAAATCGCCATTAAAAATTGTTATATTAAAAGAATATTTTTCTAGTTAATATACATAGTGGATTTTGAATATCTGTTATATATATATATAAGTTAGAGAAAAAATGTAAAACATAATAAATAATTATATTTAGTTCTGAATTTATATTTGTTTGAAAAGATTTTGCGAAATATATACAATTTACTGTAAAATCGCCATTTAAAATTGTTATTTTAAAAGCAAATTTTTCTAGTTAAAATACATATTGATTTTTGAATATCTGGAAACCCACCAAAGTATATATGTTATATGTATAACTCGAGAAGTATTAGATTTTAAGTGCGAGCAAACTAAGATAAGCCAGCATGTATTATGTGTAGCAAATTATGTTCTAATCGTTTTTGTAACTGCAGAGGAATAGAGGTCACCAATTTAGTCTAACGAGTGAGCGAATAACATCCAAGTATATAAGTTATATACTTTTGGATTCAGGACGATGAGACATGAAAATAAAAATATAAATACATAATATAAATTTATATTTGGAGCCTCACTTAATGGAACAAGAAATTCTAAGATATTTTATGTCTTCAAGATTTTTGCATACTGTCAACCCAAAGGCCATAAAATATTATAATTTTGAATTTTAAAATATGCACTAAATTTTTTTTTATCAATTTAATATAAATGTTGTACACATATTATTTGGCATCCTATTTGAATCCACTCGCACTATATATCCAATCGCCGGTATACTTCCCGAGTTATAGGGCCCCAAAATTTAGAGTCCCCCTTAATACTGCCTTTATAAAAATAATTGAAGCATTTAAGAATTTTACTAAAAATTCTATGATATTTTATGTTTACAAGATTTTTTCATTTTGTTAACCAAAAGCTCGAAAAAAATTAGTAAATATTATAATGTTGAATTTTAAAATATGCACTTAAAAAAAATTATCAATATAATCTCAAATTAAATGTAAGACTTTTTATATTTATATAATTTTTTCAAATTGTTAACCAAAAGGCCGTAATAATAAAGAACCACTGCTCGCAACGTTCGACGCATTTTACGCGTACAAAATCTTGTCAAAAAGTATTTGTATTTAAAATATATTTATTTTTTTATACAAATATTCAGTATAATCGGTCCGGTACCTTCGGAGAAATGCGGTGACAGTATCAGGTCTTACGACCGACCGAGGACATGAGTTATGAATATTCTTGGATTCAGGGCGACAAGATGAGACGTATTTGTTAAGATTTCTTTTTTGATCCGAGCATATTACAGACACACAACCAAATACTATAGATGTCTTGCACTATCGTACGACGAGCTAAAATTGATTTTCTAAATAAATAATAAAATTAAAACATTCACTGAACAGATATATAACAACTTCTACTCCTGTTTCCTTTTTACTTTCATATACGAAGTAATAAGTAAGTCTTGTAATATACACACCGGATATACACGTTTTAAGCTTCCCTGAATCGAATGTGACTATTTCAGAATGTCGTCTGTGTGTGTGTCAGTGAACGCTCTAGTGCCAAAACTGTCGAACGTAGAATTGTGAAACTTCTAACTTAAGACTGGTATATGGTCTAGATGTGCACCTCCTATGTTCTATCTCCAATATCACTAGAACGGCTGCACTTATGACAAAAATAATTATGATTATAATAAAAGATATTAATATTTCCCACAACATTTATTTGAAAAGTTTCTACAATAAATGTACCAGTTACGAGAAAACTGCTACGGAAAATCTTAAATATCTTATTTATGTTGCCATAGTTATACATTTGTGAGATATTTCTTTAAGAAATAGTGTGCGCTATGCCTGAAAAAAATTGACAAATAAACAAAATAGAAATAATTTTGCACTGATTAACACAAATTGATTGACTGAGAACGTGCTTATGGTTATTGCAGATATATATTGAAATATATTTTAAGAAATAGTACGTATTAAAACTTATATTTGAATATGTTTATAAGGTGAATTTCAAAGAATCAACATCTGTGTTTCATATTGTAGAAACTGTATTTGATAACGTAATCAAATTATAAGCTAAATGGTACAATTTCAGGATATTACTGTGGACTATTGGTATTTCTTAACAGTTTGGTTGGGATATATATTTGTAATGAACACTACGTAAAAGAAAGTCGAGTGCAGGTCACTCCTCATTTTTATTTAAAATAGTATGAATTTCAGTGCTCGCATCGCATTGCATATATTACTAATAAAGCTTGTTTTCAATAATACTAAACAATAGAGACGTGCGTTTCCATAGATATAGTTTTCTTATAAAACGATTTACATACTTACAAACTGACATGGGATTTTTCAAACGGATGCTGCACTGGATTACGTCCTGCTGTAAAGCAGAAGAAGGAAGTGGAGGGATTCTGGACGGTATATTATATATATAAATATATACATACATAGTTTTATTTTGCTGAAATGTTTTTCCATTCTTATATCTTTCGATGAAAGAAAATTTTAGAAAAATATTTAAGATTTTATCTAAGACATAATTATTATTTATCTTGTATAATTGTAAATTGAATGTATTTTCTTTCATATACAAATGTATATATGGAAGTATTGCAATCATGAATATTTTTGAACTCAAGATTTTTAAGGAAATACACGTTTTGATCATTTCTAAAACGAAACAATTTATTTTCAGAATTATTGCTGTGTGCTTCTGCACACGTTAGAGCCAAAATGTACATTTCTAGTAACATTTATTTAAATATATTTTTCGAAATAAGTACCATTTACTAACAAGTCGCCATTTAATATATCCATTTTACTGTTACCACTGCTTTTTGCTCGCCGATCATCCCTTGCTTTCACTGTACGTGATTAAACCATGTGTGGAAGAAGTGATTATATTTGGAATTCCTGTATGGCTGCTGGCTGCCTTCAAAGTTCTCTTGACGCTTGACGCTTGACGGGAACAGCTCTAATTTACCACTCCTAAATTATGTGATGTTTCACGTTTCAAGCCAAGAGAACTGCGGATGGAACCTTAACAAAATAGTTACCACCAATCTCGCTACTGATGATTGGTGTCAAAATCGGAGTCGGAGTCAATGTCATTAAAGACAATAAAAATTATAAAATGTTGCTATTATTTTACCGATAAGAGATTTAATTTTTCCTTGCTGAAACTGCAATCAGTAACAAAGTCAAGACGAAACGGCCTACTTGAATAGAGGCTGATTTATAAAACGAAAACTTTTCCTAGTCCCACTTTACTGCGCTTAGGCCCTTCTCACACCAAGTATTTAAGACAGGCTCACTTTAAGTTAGCTTGAAGTTCGTTTATCTTCGTGATATTCAAATCGCTAGTGTTGCAATCTATATTAACATATTTATTCTTGTGTTGGCAACAGTTCGCACTATCAAAATAATGTTTATTTGAGGTCATTTATTGTTTCAGTTAGTTGATTGTGTTTCTATGAAATAAAATAAAAATATATATGCGTCATATACTAACAAATTTTGTACCTTGAAATTCATTGAATAACGCATTGAATAAATAATAAATATATTTGTAATCTGGCAATTGTATTTTCATGGTTATATTTTAAATTGGTAACGACTACTACGTGACCGCACTTTAAGACACAAATCTCTGTCTTGAAGTCAGGTCATGCGCAAACGCACTAGCACTTGAAGACAGGCCATGGACTAAATTCCAAATAAAATGACTGCAATAAGCTTTTTTTTTTTGTTCTAGAAACCCCGCGAACGTCACGTCACGCTTCCAAGAGCTCCTTGGAGACCATAGGTAAATAAACTAGAATTTCAGTATATTTCTTGTTCTGTCTTCAATATTACTAGAACGGCTGCGATTATAGCAAAAATAGTTAAACTCATAATGAAAGATATACATATTTCGCACAACATTTGTTTGAAAAGTTTCTTCAAGGAATGTATCAATTACGTGAAAACTGCTACGGAAAATCTAATATATCTTATTTATGTTGCCACAAAACACCTGTATGAGGATTATATTTAATAAATTGTATGACCCATGCCTGACAAACTTGTTTGACAGGGAAACAAAATATAATAATAAGAGCTAAAGCAATCGGTCATGTATCTGTAGTATTCTCGAATCAAAGGGTTTCATCAACAAAAATAGTGTGTCTCGTCGCATTAAATCCAAAAATATCTACATACTAACTTGCTACACATATTATTTGGCATCCTAATTGAATCTGATTGCAGTTTATACTTCTCGAGTTAGATAGAGGGTCCCAAAATTTAAGACTCCTTAATAACTTATAAGTGGAGCTGAAGGCATAAGCGCCTTGTACCTAAGCGACGTAACAAACATTTTTTGTTAATGGCATTTTTTTATCTGATAATGCTACAGACACACGACCGATTGCTTTAGCTCCTCTGTATTTCGTACGGCAAGCTAATAATAATAACCTTAAAGATGATAAATATATTTTAATTTTTTTGTCACTTTCGAAATTAGGAAAGTAATTCGTTTTAAAATGTCTTCTTGTTTCTATTTCAGAATGGCCAACGACGCCAGCGCCGTCAGAAGCTTCGGTGTCGATGATATCGCCACAGGGTAAATATACATTAAACATCATAGCTCAATCTCCTGCTAGAAACAGCCCTTTTTATTTATATTTTGTGCTAATAGCAAACTGATGGACAACATTTACTTTATTGGGATTCGACGGACGGTCGCCGGAATTATAACGTTTGTCAACAGTAAATAATCCGATTTGTTTGTTCTTTATCTGAAATGAAAGTAAATACAATTATTATTTATAGCACTTTATAATAAACCGTTGATTAGATAGGAGTTCGCCCGTTTAGTGGTGACCTAGACATACTCTCCGCGTTATCTATGAAAGTTTCATATATTTTTGAACGAAAAAATTTTAAAGTCGAAAAAAAGGACGAGCAAGAAATCCAATAACAAAAATTCAAAGCACAGCCAATGATTTCCACGATACATTTCTAGCAGGAGTAGGAGTACCTTCTATTAAGTATGAGAGTATTTTAGGTTCAGAATCACTTATTTTTACGTTCAATTTAGAAACGGATCTGGTGGAGGTAGCGGCAAGTGTTGTGAATACGATTATCGACGCCGCGGAGAGAGGTAATTATAATTCGGCACAACTTTTCCCACGCTTGCAAACACTTCCTTTTTCTTAGCAAGCATTATTATACAATATTATCAAAAACTAACATTTTATCGATAATCCAAATTTATACATTTTATTATTTTCGAAGAATTATTTTATTTTCTATATAATTTTATATGTGGTATACTATCAGGAATTATCCCAAATAATGTATCAAAATAAGCAAACCTTAATACCATTGCAGATAAAAACTATTTAATATATTTGGAATAGCCTGCACTCGACTATCTTATACGTAGTTTTCACTAGAAATATATATATCCCTAATAAACTGTCAGTTCAATCAATACTCCACAGCAATACTCTGAAATTGTATCATTTAGCTTATTATTATTACGATATCAAATACTTTTCCTTCAAGATAAACATTTTTGTCAGTTATGGCCGTAGAGCGTTCACAAACACATAGACAGACACACAGGTGTCATTCCAAAAATAGTCACATTCGATTCAAAACTTGTTAATCCGTTGAAATCTCATTTTTGAATATTTTTATGAATACAAAACTTACTTATTACCGCGTATAAGAAAGTAAAATTTACCAAACAATATAAACGAACATATTCTAATTATGTAAGCTTATACGTTTCCTTTTTAATTTTATATATAAATTTTGTAATTATTATTTTTCTTTATAATTAGAGGCTCCTGTAAGAATACTGCGCTTCGTGGACAGCATAATTGCTTTGGCAGTGGAAGGTAGTATTTGAATACTAATACATGTACGGGATTACATTAATTGCAACATGTCCAATTTCAGAATTACAGGTGGAACTCATTGTGAAGGAAGTGATTGACGATATAGTCATTGAAGCGTGCAGAGTAGTGAGATTTGCAGAGAAAGTGCAGGTGCACACATATGAAGTGGATAGGAAACCTACGACGGTTCGGAAGTTATCGAGCCTAATTTTGTTACGTGCAAAAAAGTAGGGCTCGATAACTTTGGAAGCACGGAAGGTAAATTTCAGTGGGGATGTCTAGGGGACATTCATGCGCATGCGTGAAGTTTTTCCCGACCGCAGAATGCGTGCGTCGCTAGCGCCTAGCGGTCAGTCTATGCGTGAGTTAGTCTAGTGAGCGCTTGTCGGATTTGCAATTTTTGCGAAACGACGGAACGACTTGAGCAGCGATAATGCATAATATGTCGCCAAAAGCTGAAAATGCCGCTGAAAGGAACTTGATTTCAATCAAAAGAAGACATTAAGCAAAATGCGACTTCGAAGCCAAACACCAATCCACAAGAAGCCTTCCAGAAATGTTTCCAACAATAGCGGGACCGAACCGCTGGGAGATATGTGTGCATTACCAAGACGCCTACTTTGAAGAGGATTCGGAGTCCATACCACAAAATTAATCATTGTATATTTGCCGATACTTTCTGAACAGACCTCGTATGTCGAGAAACCTGAAATGGTTTTTGATTACGTGTTTGCTTCGGCAGGCTTGTACTGGTACTGATCAAGCTTCAGACCGAAGGCTGAGTTTTGAGTGGCACTCTCGATTTATGGGCGCACAAACGACGTACTTGCATTGGCACGCTACATCAGTGAAATAGAACCAAATTGCTCTACCGCTAAAATGTATGAATATTTGTTAATGTTCGCAATTTGTCAGCGGGACATCATACCGTGCAACAGAATCCTAACTGGTGATAGTATACACAAACAAAACAAAACAAACTACAGTTAGTGAAGATGGTTGAAGATCAAGCAAATTATTTGGAAGTGTAAAGTTCTAGTATGGTGATACTGGTTGCACTATTTATTTGTAACAGTCTGTTTGAAAGATGCCTTGTCCCATCTCCTCACTTGTATTGTTTAATAAGCAGATATTGGTAACACAGTTAAAGCACTTCTTCGTTTGCTGGATGCTAGCCAAGTTGCCGTTCTAATATGGCCGACACCATGCAAATCGAAAATTGGGAAAAGCCTGCACGCTGACAATAAGACCTCAATTGTCCACTAAATGACATCATCCTTTTCCAACCCCGCACTCCTAGATCGCTCCTCTCCTCAAATAATTAATGAATACAGAAACAAACAAAAATAATGATTGATGAAGACCAATGAAGTTCAAATTAGTGATTTCGCAATTACTTAAATTGCTGCCTTGTCTCTCCTCCTCCCTCAATTATCCAAGCCGACATTTATAACGGATAAAACTATTCCCCCATTTCTGGATGCACCGCAACTGCTGACCTAATATCGCCGACAACATCTAAATGCAAACTGACCACTTATTCCCATTCTCTACTTAAAAATTCACTCTGAAGTTCAACTCTTGATACGTAAAAAAATCTTATTTTCACCTCGTGCAAACTACGAAGCTCTTGAAAATCTGGATGTCCCATTCAGTCTATGAAGTAATAACTAAATCTGAACCATGCATGTAAATCAATTAAGTATGAATCCTCTTTGTGTAGATTCTACACAGTTTTCATAACCAACCGATTCGCGTTATGTAAGTCTATTTTAATTTTATATATATATATATATATATATATATATATATATGCAGTTATTTTGAAATATAATACAATGAAATAATATCCCACAATTATTTTCAGAATGGAACGACTTTTGTAATCTAATTATTTTAGGACCCATAAAACAAGAAAACGCTTTCGGAACTCATTACCTTATTCACAACTGAAGGTTTCTGAATTTATATTTGTATGAAAAGTTTTTGCGAAATATGTACAATTTACTGTAAAATCGCCATTTAAAATTGTTATTTTAAAATAATATTTTTCTAGTTAAAATACATAGTGATTTCTGAATATCTGTTATATATTTAAATTTGAGAAAAAATGTAAAACATAATAAATAAATATATTTAGTTCTGAATTTATATTTGTTTGAAAGGTTTTTGCGATATATGTACAATTTACTGAAAAATCGCCAGTCAAAATTGTTATTTTAAAAGAACATTTTTCTATTTAAAATACATATTGATTTTTGAATATCTGGTAACCCACATAAGTTAGAGAAAAAATGTAAAACATAATAAATAAATATATTTAGTTCTGAATTTATATTTGTTTGAAAAGTTTTTGCGAAATATGTACAATTTACTGTAAAATCGCCATTTAAAACTGTTATTTTAAAAGAATATTTTTCTAGTTAAAATACATAGTGATTTCTGAATATCTGTTATTTATATAAGTTAGAGAGAAAATGTAAAACATAATAAATAAATATATTTAGTTCTGAATTTATATTTGTTTGATAGGTTTTTGCGAAATATGTACAATTTACTGTAAAATCGCCATTTAAAATTGTTATTTTAAAAGAACATTTTTCTAGTTAAAATACATATTGATTTTTTAATATCTGGAAACCCACATAAGTTAGAGAAAAAATGTAAAACAAAATAAATAAATATATTAAGTTCTGAATTTATATTTGTTTGAAAAGTTTTTGCGAAATATGTACAATTTACTGTAAAATCGGCATTAAAAATTGTTATTTTAAAAGAACAATTTTCTAGTTAAAATACATAATGATTTTTGAATATCTGGAAACCCACATAAGTTAGAGAAAAAATGTAAAACATAATAAATAAATATATTTAGTTCTGAATTTATATTTGTTTGAGTGGTTTTTGCGAAATATGTACAATTTACTGTAAAATCGCCATTTAAAATTGTTATTTTAAAAGAACATTTTTCTAGTTAAAATATATATTGATTTTTGAATATCTGGAAACCCACATAAGTTAGAGAAAAAATGTAAAACATAATAAATAAATATATTTAGTTCTGAATTTATATTTGTTTGAAAGGTTTTTGCGAAATATGTACAATTTACTGTAAAATCGCCATTTAAAATTGTTATTTTAAAAGAATATTTTTCTAGTTAAAATACATATTTATTTTTGAATATCTGGGAACCCACATAAGTTAGAGAAAAAATGTAAAACATAATAAATTAATACATTTAATTCTGAATTTATATTTGTTTGAAAAGTGTTTGCGAAATATGTACAATTTACTGTAAAATCGCCATTTAAAATTGTTATTTTAAAAGAATATTTTTTTTAGTTAAAATACATAGTGATTTCTGAATATCTGTTATATATATAAGTTAGAGGAAAAATGTAAAACATAATAAATAAATATATTTAGTTCTGAATTTATATTTGTTTGAAAAGATTTTGAGAAATATGTACAATTTACTTTAAAATCGGCATTTAAAATTGTGATTTTAAAAGAAAATTTTTCTAGTTAAAATACATATTGATTTTTGAATATCTGGAAACCCACATAAGTTAGAGAAAAAATGTAAAACATAATAAATAAATATATTTAGTTCTGAATTTATATTTGTTTGAAAGATTTTTGCGAAAAAAATACAATTTACTGTAAAATCGCCATTTAAAATTGTTATTTTAAAAGAACATTTTTCTAGTTAAAATACATATTGATCTTTGAATATCTGGAAACCCACATAAGTAAGAAAAAAAAATTAAAACATAATAAATAAATATATTTAGTTCTGAATTTATATTTGTTTGAAAGGTTTTTGCGAAATATGTACAATTTACTGTAAAATCGCCATTCAAAATTGTTATTTTAAAAGAACATTTTTCTAGTTCAAATACATATTGATTTTTGAATATCTGGAAACCCACATAAGTTAGAGAAAAAATGTAAAACATAATAAATAAATATATTTAGTTCTGAATTTATATTTGTTTGAAAGGTTTTTGCGAAATATGTACAATTTACTGTAAAATCGCCATTCAAAATTGTTATTTTAAAAGAACATTTTTCTAGTTAAATTACATATTGATTTTTGAATATCTGGAAATCCACATAAGTTAGAGAAAAAATGTAAAACATAATAAATATATATATTTAGTTCTGAATTTATATTTGTATGAAAAGTTTTTGCGAAATATGTACAATTTACTGTAAAATCGCCATTTAAAATTGTTATTTTAAAATAATATTTTTCTAGTTAAAATACATAGTGATTTCTGAATATCTGTTATATATTTAAGTTTGAGAAAAAATGTAAAACATAATAAATAAATATATTTAGTTCTGACTTTATATTTGTTTGAAAGGTTTTTGCGAAATATGTACAATTTACTGTAAAATCGCCATTCAAAATTGTTAATTTAAAAGAACATTTTTCTAGTTAAAATACATATTGATTTTTGAATATCTGGAAACCCACATAAGTTAGAGAAAAAATGTAAAACATAATGAATAAATATATCTAGTTCTGAATTTATATTTGTTTAAAAGGTTTTTGCGAAATATGTACAATTTACTGTAAAATTGCCATTTAAAATTGTTATTTTAAAAGAACATTTTTCTAGTTCAAATACATATTGATTTTTGAATATCTGGAAACCCACATAAGTGAGAAAAAATGTAAAACATAATAAATAAATACATTTAATTCTGAATTTATATTTGTTTGAAAAGTTTTTGCGAAATATGTACAATTTACTGTAAAATCGCCATTTAAAATTGTTATTTTAAAATAATATTTTTCTAGTTAAAATACATAGTGATTTCTGAATATCTGTTATATATTTAAGTTTGAGAAAAAATGTAAAACATAATAAATAAATATATTTAGTTCTGACTTTATATTTGTTTGAAAGGTTTTTGCGAAATATGTACAATTTACTGTAAAATCGCCATTCAAAATTGTTAATTTAAAAGAACATTTTTCTAGTTAAAATACATATTGATTTTTGAATATCTGGAAACCCACATAAGTTAGAGAAAAAATGTAAAACATAATGAATAAATATATCTAGTTCTGAATTTATATTTGTTTAAAAGGTTTTTGCGAAATATGTACAATTTACTGTAAAATTGCCATTTAAAATTGTTATTTAAAAGAACATTTTTCTAGTTCAAATACATATTGATTTTTGAATATCTGGAAACCCACATAAGTGAGAAAAAATGTAAAACATAATAAATAAATACATTTAATTCTGAATTTATATTTGTTTGAAAAGTTTTTGCGAAATATGTACAATTTACTGTAAAATCGGCATTTAAAATTGTTATTTTAAAAGAATATTTTTCTAGTTTAAATACATTGTGATTTTTAAATATCTTGAACTCCACATAAGTTAGAGAACAAATGTAAAACATAATAAATAAATATATTTAGTTCTGAATTTATATTTATTTGAAAAGTCTTTGAGAAATATGTACAATTTACTTTAAAATCGGCATTTAAAATTGTGATTTTAATAGAAAATTTTTCTAGTTAAAATACATATTGATTTTTGAATATCTGGAAACCCACATAAGTTAGAGAAAAAATGTAAAACATAATAAATAAATATATTTAGTTCTGAATTTATATTTGTTTGAAAGGTTTTTGCGAAATATGTACAATTTACTGTAAAATCGCCATTCAAAATTGTTATTTTAAAATAACAATTTTAAATGGCGATTTTACAGTAAATTGTACATATTTCGCAAAAACTTTTCATACAAATATAAATTCAGATCTAAATATATTTATTTATTATGTTTTACATTTTTTCTCTAACTTATGTGGGTTTCCAGATATTAAAAAATCAATATGTATTTTAACTAGAAAAATGTTCTTTTAAAATAACAATTTTAAATGGCTAAAACTAAAACTAAAACTAAAACTAAAACTAAAACTAAAACTAAAACTAAAACTAAAACTAAAAGTAAAACTAAAACTAAAACTAAAACTAAAACTAAAACTAAAACTAAAACTAAAACTAAAACTAAAACTAAAACTAAAACTAAAACTAAAACTAAAACTAAAACTAAAACTAAAACTAAAACTAAAACTAAAACTAAAACTAAAACTAAAACTAAAACTAAAACTAAAACTAAAACTAAAACTAAAACTAAAACTAAAACTAAAACTAAAACTAAAACTAAAACTAAAACTAAAACTAAAACTAAAACTAAAACTAAAACTAAAACTAAAACTAAAACTAAAACTAAAACTAAAACTAAAACTAAAACTAAAACTAAAACTAAAACTAAAACTAAAACTAAAACTAAAACTAAAACTAAAACTAAAACTAAAACTAAAACTAAAACTAAAACTAAAACTAAAACTAAAACTAAAACTAAAACTAAAACTAAAACTAAAACTAAAACTAAAACTAAAACTAAAACTAAAACTAAAACTAAAACTAAAACTAAAACTAAAACTAAAACTAAAACTAAAACTAAAACTAAAACTAAAACTAAAACTAAAACTAAAACTAAAACTAAAACTAAAACTAAAACTAAAACTAAAACTAAAACTAAAACTAAAACTAAAACTAAAACTAAAACTAAAACTAAAACTAAAACTAAAACTAAAACTAAAACTAAAACTAAAACTAAAACTAAAACTAAAACTAAAACTAAAACTAAAACTAAAACTAAAACTAAAACTAAAACTAAAACTAAAACTAAAACTAAAACTAAAACTAAAACTAAAACTAAAACTAAAACTAAAACTAAAACTAAAACTAAAACTAAAACTAAAACTAAAACTAAAACTAAAACTAAAACTAAAACTAAAACTAAAACTAAAACTAAAACTAAAACTAAAACTAAAACTAAAACTAAAACTAAAACTAAAACTAAAACTAAAACTAAAACTAAAACTAAAACTAAAACTAAAACTAAAACTAAAACTAAAACTAAAACTAAAACTAAAACTAAAACTAAAACTAAAACTAAAACTAAAACTAAAACTAAAACTAAAACTAAAACTAAAACTAAAACTAAAACTAAAACTAAAACTAAAACTAAAACTAAAACTAAAACTAAAACTAAAACTAAAACTAAAACTAAAACTAAAACTAAAACTAAAACTAAAACTAAAACTAAAACTAAAACTAAAACTAAAACTAAAACTAAAACTAAAACTAAAACTAAAACTAAAACTAAAACTAAAACTAAAACTAAAACTAAAACTAAAACTAAAACTAAAACTAAAACTAAAACTAAAACTAAAACTAAAACTAAAACTAAAACTAAAACTAAAACTAAAACTAAAACTAAAACTAAAACTAAAACTAAAACTAAAACTAAAACTAAAACTAAAACTAAAACTAAAACTAAAACTAAAACTAAAACTAAAACTAAAACTAAAACTAAAACTAAAACTAAAACTAAAACTAAAACTAAAACTAAAACTAAAACTAAAACTAAAACTAAAACTAAAACTAAAACTAAAACTAAAACTAAAACTAAAACTAAAACTAAAACTAAAACTAAAACTAAAACTAAAACTAAAACTAAAACTAAAACTAAAACTAAAACTAAAACTAAAACTAAAACTAAAACTAAAACTAAAACTAAAACTAAAACTAAAACTAAAACTAAAACTAAAACTAAAACTAAAACTAAAACTAAAACTAAAACTAAAACTAAAACTAAAACTAAAACTAAAACTAAAACTAAAACTAAAACTAAAACTAAAACTAAAACTAAAACTAAAACTAAAACTAAAACTAAAACTAAAACTAAAACTAAAACTAAAACTAAAACTAAAACTAAAACTAAAACTAAAACTAAAACTAAAACTAAAACTAAAACTAAAACTAAAACTAAAACTAAAACTAAAACTAAAACTAAAACTAAAACTAAAACTAAAACTAAAACTAAAACTAAAACTAAAACTAAAACTAAAACTAAAACTAAAACTAAAACTAAAACTAAAACTAAAACTAAAACTAAAACTAAAACTAAAACTAAAACTAAAACTAAAACTAAAACTAAAACTAAAACTAAAACTAAAACTAAAACTAAAACTAAAACTAAAACTAAAACTAAAACTAAAACTAAAACTAAAACTAAAACTAAAACTAAAACTAAAACTAAAACTAAAACTAAAACTAAAACTAAAACTAAAACTAAAACTAAAACTAAAACTAAAACTAAAACTAAAACTAAAACTAAAACTAAAACTAAAACTAAAACTAAAACTAAAACTAAAACTAAAACTAAAACTAAAACTAAAACTAAAACTAAAACTAAAACTAAAACTAAAACTAAAACTAAAACTAAAACTAAAACTAAAACTAAAACTAAAACTAAAACTAAAACTAAAACTAAAACTAAAACTAAAACTAAAACTAAAACTAAAACTAAAACTAAAACTAAAACTAAAACTAAAACTAAAACTAAAACTAAAACTAAAACTAAAACTAAAACTAAAACTAAAACTAAAACTAAAACTAAAACTAAAACTAAAACTAAAACTAAAACTAAAACTAAAACTAAAACTAAAACTAAAACTAAAACTAAAACTAAAACTAAAACTAAAACTAAAACTAAAACTAAAACTAAAACTAAAACTAAAACTAAAACTAAAACTAAAACTAAAACTAAAACTAAAACTAAAACTAAAACTAAAACTAAAACTAAAACTAAAACTAAAACTAAAACTAAAACTAAAACTAAAACTAAAACTAAAACTAAAACTAAAACTAAAACTAAAACTAAAACTAAAACTAAAACTAAAACTAAAACTAAAACTAAAACTAAAACTAAAACTAAAACTAAAACTAAAACTAAAACTAAAACTAAAACTAAAACTAAAACTAAAACTAAAACTAAAACTAAAACTAAAACTAAAACTAAAACTAAAACTAAAACTAAAACTAAAACTAAAACTAAAACTAAAACTAAAACTAAAACTAAAACTAAAACTAAAACTAAAACTAAAACTAAAACTAAAACTAAAACTAAAACTAAAACTAAAACTAAAACTAAAACTAAAACTAAAACTAAAACTAAAACTAAAACTAAAACTAAAACTAAAACTAAAACTAAAACTAAAACTAAAACTAAAACTAAAACTAAAACTAAAACTAAAACTAAAACTAAAACTAAAACTAAAACTAAAACTAAAACTAAAACTAAAACTAAAACTAAAACTAAAACTAAAACTAAAACTAAAACTAAAACTAAAACTAAAACTAAAACTAAAACTAAAACTAAAACTAAAACTAAAACTAAAACTAAAACTAAAACTAAAACTAAAACTAAAACTAAAACTAAAACTAAAACTAAAACTAAAACTAAAACTAAAACTAAAACTAAAACTAAAACTAAAACTAAAACTAAAACTAAAACTAAAACTAAAACTAAAACTAAAACTAAAACTAAAACTAAAACTAAAACTAAAACTAAAACTAAAACTAAAACTAAAACTAAAACTAAAACTAAAACTAAAACTAAAACTAAAACTAAAACTAAAACTAAAACTAAAACTAAAACTAAAACTAAAACTAAAACTAAAACTAAAACTAAAACTAAAACTAAAACTAAAACTAAAACTAAAACTAAAACTAAAACTAAAACTAAAACTAAAACTAAAACTAAAACTAAAACTAAAACTAAAACTAAAACTAAAACTAAAACTAAAACTAAAACTAAAACTAAAACTAAAACTAAAACTAAAACTAAAACTAAAACTAAAACTAAAACTAAAACTAAAACTAAAACTAAAACTAAAACTAAAACTAAAACTAAAACTAAAACTAAAACTAAAACTAAAACTAAAACTAAAACTAAAACTAAAACTAAAACTAAAACTAAAACTAAAACTAAAACTAAAACTAAAACTAAAACTAAAACTAAAACTAAAACTAAAACTAAAACTAAAACTAAAACTAAAACTAAAACTAAAACTAAAACTAAAACTAAAACTAAAACTAAAACTAAAACTAAAACTAAAACTAAAACTAAAACTAAAACTAAAACTAAAACTAAAACTAAAACTAAAACTAAAACTAAAACTAAAACTAAAACTAAAACTAAAACTAAAACTAAAACTAAAACTAAAACTAAAACTAAAACTAAAACTAAAACTAAAACTAAAACTAAAACTAAAACTAAAACTAAAACTAAAACTAAAACTAAAACTAAAACTAAAACTAAAACTAAAACTAAAACTAAAACTAAAACTAAAACTAAAACTAAAACTAAAACTAAAACTAAAACTAAAACTAAAACTAAAACTAAAACTAAAACTAAAACTAAAACTAAAACTAAAACTAAAACTAAAACTAAAACTAAAACTAAAACTAAAACTAAAACTAAAACTAAAACTAAAACTAAAACTAAAACTAAAACTAAAACTAAAACTAAAACTAAAACTAAAACTAAAACTAAAACTAAAACTAAAACTAAAACTAAAACTAAAACTAAAACTAAAACTAAAACTAAAACTAAAACTAAAACTAAAACTAAAACTAAAACTAAAACTAAAACTAAAACTAAAACTAAAACTAAAACTAAAACTAAAACTAAAACTAAAACTAAAACTAAAACTAAAACTAAAACTAAAACTAAAACTAAAACTAAAACTAAAACTAAAACTAAAACTAAAACTAAAACTAAAACTAAAACTAAAACTAAAACTAAAACTAAAACTAAAACTAAAACTAAAACTAAAACTAAAACTAAAACTAAAACTAAAACTAAAACTAAAACTAAAACTAAAACTAAAACTAAAACTAAAACTAAAACTAAAACTAAAACTAAAACTAAAACTAAAACTAAAACTAAAACTAAAACTAAAACTAAAACTAAAACTAAAACTAAAACTAAAACTAAAACTAAAACTAAAACTAAAACTAAAACTAAAACTAAAACTAAAACTAAAACTAAAACTAAAACTAAAACTAAAACTAAAACTAAAACTAAAACTAAAACTAAAACTAAAACTAAAACTAAAACTAAAACTAAAACTAAAACTAAAACTAAAACTAAAACTAAAACTAAAACTAAAACTAAAACTAAAACTAAAACTAAAACTAAAACTAAAACTAAAACTAAAACTAAAACTAAAACTAAAACTAAAACTAAAACTAAAACTAAAACTAAAACTAAAACTAAAACTAAAACTAAAACTAAAACTAAAACTAAAACTAAAACTAAAACTAAAACTAAAACTAAAACTAAAACTAAAACTAAAACTAAAACTAAAACTAAAACTAAAACTAAAACTAAAACTAAAACTAAAACTAAAACTAAAACTAAAACTAAAACTAAAACTAAAACTAAAACTAAAACTAAAACTAAAACTAAAACTAAAACTAAAACTAAAACTAAAACTAAAACTAAAACTAAAACTAAAACTAAAACTAAAACTAAAACTAAAACTAAAACTAAAACTAAAACTAAAACTAAAACTAAAACTAAAACTAAAACTAAAACTAAAACTAAAACTAAAACTAAAACTAAAACTAAAACTAAAACTAAAACTAAAACTAAAACTAAAACTAAAACTAAAACTAAAACTAAAACTAAAACTAAAACTAAAACTAAAACTAAAACTAAAACTAAAACTAAAACTAAAACTAAAACTAAAACTAAAACTAAAACTAAAACTAAAACTAAAACTAAAACTAAAACTAAAACTAAAACTAAAACTAAAACTAAAACTAAAACTAAAACTAAAACTAAAACTAAAACTAAAACTAAAACTAAAACTAAAACTAAAACTAAAACTAAAACTAAAACTAAAACTAAAACTAAAACTAAAACTAAAACTAAAACTAAAACTAAAACTAAAACTAAAACTAAAACTAAAACTAAAACTAAAACTAAAACTAAAACTAAAACTAAAACTAAAACTAAAACTAAAACTAAAACTAAAACTAAAACTAAAACTAAAACTAAAACTAAAACTAAAACTAAAACTAAAACTAAAACTAAAACTAAAACTAAAACTAAAACTAAAACTAAAACTAAAACTAAAACTAAAACTAAAACTAAAACTAAAACTAAAACTAAAACTAAAACTAAAACTAAAACTAAAACTAAAACTAAAACTAAAACTAAAACTAAAACTAAAACTAAAACTAAAACTAAAACTAAAACTAAAACTAAAACTAAAACTAAAACTAAAACTAAAACTAAAACTAAAACTAAAACTAAAACTAAAACTAAAACTAAAACTAAAACTAAAACTAAAACTAAAACTAAAACTAAAACTAAAACTAAAACTAAAACTAAAACTAAAACTAAAACTAAAACTAAAACTAAAACTAAAACTAAAACTAAAACTAAAACTAAAACTAAAACTAAAACTAAAACTAAAACTAAAACTAAAACTAAAACTAAAACTAAAACTAAAACTAAAACTAAAACTAAAACTAAAACTAAAACTAAAACTAAAACTAAAACTAAAACTAAAACTAAAACTAAAACTAAAACTAAAACTAAAACTAAAACTAAAACTAAAACTAAAACTAAAACTAAAACTAAAACTAAAACTAAAACTAAAACTAAAACTAAAACTAAAACTAAAACTAAAACTAAAACTAAAACTAAAACTAAAACTAAAACTAAAACTAAAACTAAAACTAAAACTAAAACTAAAACTAAAACTAAAACTAAAACTAAAACTAAAACTAAAACTAAAACTAAAACTAAAACTAAAACTAAAACTAAAACTAAAACTAAAACTAAAACTAAAACTAAAACTAAAACTAAAACTAAAACTAAAACTAAAACTAAAACTAAAACTAAAACTAAAACTAAAACTAAAACTAAAACTAAAACTAAAACTAAAACTAAAACTAAAACTAAAACTAAAACTAAAACTAAAACTAAAACTAAAACTAAAACTAAAACTAAAACTAAAACTAAAACTAAAACTAAAACTAAAACTAAAACTAAAACTAAAACTAAAACTAAAACTAAAACTAAAACTAAAACTAAAACTAAAACTAAAACTAAAACTAAAACTAAAACTAAAACTAAAACTAAAACTAAAACTAAAACTAAAACTAAAACTAAAACTAAAACTAAAACTAAAACTAAAACTAAAACTAAAACTAAAACTAAAACTAAAACTAAAACTAAAACTAAAACTAAAACTAAAACTAAAACTAAAACTAAAACTAAAACTAAAACTAAAACTAAAACTAAAACTAAAACTAAAACTAAAACTAAAACTAAAACTAAAACTAAAACTAAAACTAAAACTAAAACTAAAACTAAAACTAAAACTAAAACTAAAACTAAAACTAAAACTAAAACTAAAACTAAAACTAAAACTAAAACTAAAACTAAAACTAAAACTAAAACTAAAACTAAAACTAAAACTAAAACTAAAACTAAAACTAAAACTAAAACTAAAACTAAAACTAAAACTAAAACTAAAACTAAAACTAAAACTAAAACTAAAACTAAAACTAAAACTAAAACTAAAACTAAAACTAAAACTAAAACTAAAACTAAAACTAAAACTAAAACTAAAACTAAAACTAAAACTAAAACTAAAACTAAAACTAAAACTAAAACTAAAACTAAAACTAAAACTAAAACTAAAACTAAAACTAAAACTAAAACTAAAACTAAAACTAAAACTAAAACTAAAACTAAAACTAAAACTAAAACTAAAACTAAAACTAAAACTAAAACTAAAACTAAAACTAAAACTAAAACTAAAACTAAAACTAAAACTAAAACTAAAACTAAAACTAAAACTAAAACTAAAACTAAAACTAAAACTAAAACTAAAACTAAAACTAAAACTAAAACTAAAACTAAAACTAAAACTAAAACTAAAACTAAAACTAAAACTAAAACTAAAACTAAAACTAAAACTAAAACTAAAACTAAAACTAAAACTAAAACTAAAACTAAAACTAAAACTAAAACTAAAACTAAAACTAAAACTAAAACTAAAACTAAAACTAAAACTAAAACTAAAACTAAAACTAAAACTAAAACTAAAACTAAAACTAAAACTAAAACTAAAACTAAAACTAAAACTAAAACTAAAACTAAAACTAAAACTAAAACTAAAACTAAAACTAAAACTAAAACTAAAACTAAAACTAAAACTAAAACTAAAACTAAAACTAAAACTAAAACTAAAACTAAAACTAAAACTAAAACTAAAACTAAAACTAAAACTAAAACTAAAACTAAAACTAAAACTAAAACTAAAACTAAAACTAAAACTAAAACTAAAACTAAAACTAAAACTAAAACTAAAACTAAAACTAAAACTAAAACTAAAACTAAAACTAAAACTAAAACTAAAACTAAAACTAAAACTAAAACTAAAACTAAAACTAAAACTAAAACTAAAACTAAAACTAAAACTAAAACTAAAACTAAAACTAAAACTAAAACTAAAACTAAAACTAAAACTAAAACTAAAACTAAAACTAAAACTAAAACTAAAACTAAAACTAAAACTAAAACTAAAACTAAAACTAAAACTAAAACTAAAACTAAAACTAAAACTAAAACTAAAACTAAAACTAAAACTAAAACTAAAACTAAAACTAAAACTAAAACTAAAACTAAAACTAAAACTAAAACTAAAACTAAAACTAAAACTAAAACTAAAACTAAAACTAAAACTAAAACTAAAACTAAAACTAAAACTAAAACTAAAACTAAAACTAAAACTAAAACTAAAACTAAAACTAAAACTAAAACTAAAACTAAAACTAAAACTAAAACTAAAACTAAAACTAAAACTAAAACTAAAACTAAAACTAAAACTAAAACTAAAACTAAAACTAAAACTAAAACTAAAACTAAAACTAAAACTAAAACTAAAACTAAAACTAAAACTAAAACTAAAACTAAAACTAAAACTAAAACTAAAACTAAAACTAAAACTAAAACTAAAACTAAAACTAAAACTAAAACTAAAACTAAAACTAAAACTAAAACTAAAACTAAAACTAAAACTAAAACTAAAACTAAAACTAAAACTAAAACTAAAACTAAAACTAAAACTAAAACTAAAACTAAAACTAAAACTAAAACTAAAACTAAAACTAAAACTAAAACTAAAACTAAAACTAAAACTAAAACTAAAACTAAAACTAAAACTAAAACTAAAACTAAAACTAAAACTAAAACTAAAACTAAAACTAAAACTAAAACTAAAACTAAAACTAAAACTAAAACTAAAACTAAAACTAAAACTAAAACTAAAACTAAAACTAAAACTAAAACTAAAACTAAAACTAAAACTAAAACTAAAACTAAAACTAAAACTAAAACTAAAACTAAAACTAAAACTAAAACTAAAACTAAAACTAAAACTAAAACTAAAACTAAAACTAAAACTAAAACTAAAACTAAAACTAAAACTAAAACTAAAACTAAAACTAAAACTAAAACTAAAACTAAAACTAAAACTAAAACTAAAACTAAAACTAAAACTAAAACTAAAACTAAAACTAAAACTAAAACTAAAACTAAAACTAAAACTAAAACTAAAACTAAAACTAAAACTAAAACTAAAACTAAAACTAAAACTAAAACTAAAACTAAAACTAAAACTAAAACTAAAACTAAAACTAAAACTAAAACTAAAACTAAAACTAAAACTAAAACTAAAACTAAAACTAAAACTAAAACTAAAACTAAAACTAAAACTAAAACTAAAACTAAAACTAAAACTAAAACTAAAACTAAAACTAAAACTAAAACTAAAACTAAAACTAAAACTAAAACTAAAACTAAAACTAAAACTAAAACTAAAACTAAAACTAAAACTAAAACTAAAACTAAAACTAAAACTAAAACTAAAACTAAAACTAAAACTAAAACTAAAACTAAAACTAAAACTAAAACTAAAACTAAAACTAAAACTAAAACTAAAACTAAAACTAAAACTAAAACTAAAACTAAAACTAAAACTAAAACTAAAACTAAAACTAAAACTAAAACTAAAACTAAAACTAAAACTAAAACTAAAACTAAAACTAAAACTAAAACTAAAACTAAAACTAAAACTAAAACTAAAACTAAAACTAAAACTAAAACTAAAACTAAAACTAAAACTAAAACTAAAACTAAAACTAAAACTAAAACTAAAACTAAAACTAAAACTAAAACTAAAACTAAAACTAAAACTAAAACTAAAACTAAAACTAAAACTAAAACTAAAACTAAAACTAAAACTAAAACTAAAACTAAAACTAAAACTAAAACTAAAACTAAAACTAAAACTAAAACTAAAACTAAAACTAAAACTAAAACTAAAACTAAAACTAAAACTAAAACTAAAACTAAAACTAAAACTAAAACTAAAACTAAAACTAAAACTAAAACTAAAACTAAAACTAAAACTAAAACTAAAACTAAAACTAAAACTAAAACTAAAACTAAAACTAAAACTAAAACTAAAACTAAAACTAAAACTAAAACTAAAACTAAAACTAAAACTAAAACTAAAACTAAAACTAAAACTAAAACTAAAACTAAAACTAAAACTAAAACTAAAACTAAAACTAAAACTAAAACTAAAACTAAAACTAAAACTAAAACTAAAACTAAAACTAAAACTAAAACTAAAACTAAAACTAAAACTAAAACTAAAACTAAAACTAAAACTAAAACTAAAACTAAAACTAAAACTAAAACTAAAACTAAAACTAAAACTAAAACTAAAACTAAAACTAAAACTAAAACTAAAACTAAAACTAAAACTAAAACTAAAACTAAAACTAAAACTAAAACTAAAACTAAAACTAAAACTAAAACTAAAACTAAAACTAAAACTAAAACTAAAACTAAAACTAAAACTAAAACTAAAACTAAAACTAAAACTAAAACTAAAACTAAAACTAAAACTAAAACTAAAACTAAAACTAAAACTAAAACTAAAACTAAAACTAAAACTAAAACTAAAACTAAAACTAAAACTAAAACTAAAACTAAAACTAAAACTAAAACTAAAACTAAAACTAAAACTAAAACTAAAACTAAAACTAAAACTAAAACTAAAACTAAAACTAAAACTAAAACTAAAACTAAAACTAAAACTAAAACTAAAACTAAAACTAAAACTAAAACTAAAACTAAAACTAAAACTAAAACTAAAACTAAAACTAAAACTAAAACTAAAACTAAAACTAAAACTAAAACTAAAACTAAAACTAAAACTAAAACTAAAACTAAAACTAAAACTAAAACTAAAACTAAAACTAAAACTAAAACTAAAACTAAAACTAAAACTAAAACTAAAACTAAAACTAAAACTAAAACTAAAGTTGAAATATGATGCCGCTGTCTGAGAATGGCATTTACTCGCCAGAGCTGGCAAAAGCATGCCGGTATCTGACTGTACCCGCCAGTTACAGCTTGTATAAAACATTGCCAGTCAGTAAAAGCTAATATGCACGAAAAATTTCATTCGCATACGGTTTTATTGAAATTTTTAATAAAAAATAGTTGTGATGCCGCTGTCTGAGACCGGAATTAACTGGCCAAAAATGGCAAAAATATGCCAGTATTAGACTGTACCAGCAAGTAACAGCTTGTATAAGACAGGACGGGTCAGTAAAGACTAAGACCAGCTGTAACTGGCCAGAGCTGGCAAAAACATGCCAGTATTAGATAGTACCCGTTTAAACTGACATGTATCTCCGAGCTCCGGCCAGTTAATGCCATTCTCAGACACAGGCATCATATTTAGCATATATAGCATACGTGTAAAATTTTATATATTAAAAATTTCAATAAAACCGTATGCGAATGAAATTTTTCGTTCATATTAGCTTTTACTGACGGCAATGTTTTATACAAGCTGTAACTGGCGGGTTCAGTCAGATACCGGCATGCTTCGGACAGTAAATGCCGGTCTCAGACAGCGGCATCATGTTTCAGCCTAAAAGGCTTATATACGTGTAATATTTTATATATATTAAATTTCAAATAAAATCGTAAGCAAATTAAATTTTACCCTTAAATTATTATCAGGACAAAAAATATTACTCGCATATTAGGTTAAACTGACAGGTCATGTCTTATACTTGCCGTAACTGGCTGCAACTGTCTGAGACTGGCATGTTTCAGCCAGCTCTGGCCAGTTACAGCCGGTCTTTTTCTTTACTGACCGATCCTGTCTTATACAAGCTGTAACTTGCTGGTACAGTCTAATACAGGCATATTATTGCCATTCTTGGCCAGGTATTGCCAGACTCAGACAGCGGCATCATGTTTCAGCCTAATAAGGCTAATATACGTGTAAAATTTTATTTATTAAAAATTTCAATAAAACCGTATGCGAATGAAATTTTTCGCGCTAATATGCTTTATTGACTGGTAATGTTTTATACAAGCTGTAACTGGCGGGTACAGTCTAATACTGGCATGTATTTGCCAGCTCTGGCGAGTAAATACCATTCTCAGACAGCGGCATCATATTTCAACTTAATAAGGCAAATATACGTGTAAAATTTTATTTATTTAAAATTTCCATAAAGTCGTATGCGAATAAAATTTTACGCGCATATTAGCTTTTACTGCCTGGTTATGTTTTATACAAGCAGTAACAGACGAGTACATTCTAATACAGGCATGTTTTTGCTAGCTCCGGCAAGTAAATGCCGGTCTCTGACAGCGGCATCATATTTCAGCCTAACATGTCTAATACGTGTAAAATTTATTAATTTAGAATTACATTAAAATCGTATGCATATAAAATTTTACGCGCATCTTTGATTTTCCTGACAGGTAATGTTTTCTACAAGCTGTAACTGGCGGGTACAGTCTAAAACTGAAATGTTTCTCCCAGCCCCGGCCACTTAATGCCATTCTCAGACAGAGGCATAATATTTCAGCTTAATAAGGCTAATATACGTGTAAAATTTTATTTATTTAAAATTCCAATAAATTCGTTCGCGCAAATAAAATTTTACGCGCTTATTAGCTTTTATTGACTGGCAATGTTTTATACACGCTGTAACTGGCGGGTACAGTCAGATACCGGCATGCTTTTGCAAGCTTCGGCCAGTAAATGCCGGTCTCAGACAGCGGCATCATGTTTCAGCCTAAAAGGCTGAAGTTTCATACGTGTAATATTTTATATATTTTAAATTTCAAATAAAATCGAAAGCAAATTAAATTTTACCCTTAAATTAATATCAGGACAAAAAAAATTACACGCATATTAGCTTAAACTGACAGGTCTTGTCTTATACTTGCTGTTACTGGCTGTAACTGTCTGAGACTGGCATGTTTCAACCAGCTCTGGCCAGTTACAGCCGGTCTTAGTCTTAACTGACCGGTCCTGTCTTATACAAGCTGTAACTTGCTGGTACAGTCTAATACTGTCATATTTTTGCCATTTTACGCCAGGTATTGCCGGACTCAGACAGCGCCATCATGTTTCA